>JADLZK010003036.1:0-99211 GCA_015847255.1 Hyparrhenia diplandra | reverse complement strand
ATTGTTTATTAATATCCTTTACTCTATGTTGGGGAGGGCAACCCCTAGCCCGGCCGAAACAGCTGCGCAGCCTCTCAACAAGGAGGCGAAGAACTAATTCTTGTCAAGCAAAAGTGTGAAGTCTTGCAGGTCCTGGCGGAGGTCCCTTGGCGCGCGAGCATGAACGGCGGCTTCACCCCTCACACGGCGGTCCCGAAGTCGGCGATCGAAGCTAAGGGAATGACGGCCCCCTCGTACAGACGTGCGGCGGCGAATGGGTCTCCTAGCGATGGGACCCCCGCCAGCAGCGGAGGCACGAGGAAAGGGCCCGCGGTTCTACCCCCCGTCGCGCCGGGCGGCGGCGACATGGGAAACCCCACGACTCCCAAGCAAAGGAGAAGTCGCAAGTGTATTCCCAGTAATAGCCTTCCTTCGAATAGTTACCAGCCTGCCCCTGCAGCCATCTATCTATGTGTTCCCCACCTACCATGTACCAAATTGGAAAAATCGGCCCCTCGACCCCTCCCATTCCCTATAAATACCGGGGTACGGCCCAAGAAAGCGGGAGGGATGGTTGGCCGTTTAAGTGCCATTTACCGCTTTTCACCATTCGTCACGCTCGGCCAAACGCTATACCACCTCACGCGGAGGCTCGGCGACCTACGATCCTCGACCCCGGCGGCGCCCGGGGTCGGGCAGAGCGACCGCTCCGCCTCCCTCCGTGTGATTTGCCGTGGGAAGCCCTCGCCCCCCTTCCCGCCTCCGGGAGCGAAAGGCTAGGGGCGGTGATCCCTCATTGGCGCCCGTCCGTGGGGGACCGATACGAAACCCAAGCCATGCCCCACTCGCCGATGACACCCTGCGCGAAAGCGGGAGGCGCCCCCCTCCCCCGGAGGACCCCCTCCGGATCAAACCCGCCAGGAGGGGCGCCAGACGGCCACTACACAGCCGGAAACGGCTCGCGGGGGGCTGCGAGGAAGCAAGAGGCCAGGCCGCTCTGGACCCCGCTCGTCCCGATCTCGAGGTCAAGAAGAAGAAGCTCCAACGCCCAGATGGGTGCTCCGGGGCCGGGCGGTGGGCCAGTCCCAGTGGCGAAAGGTCTCCGCCTCGAGGCGAACCGGACCCGCTCGGGGGCTCCCCTCAGCTCTGGCGCAGGATGGCGAAGAAGAAATCGAGCAAGGGAAATGGCTCTGAAGCCCCGGCAAGCCCGGATCGCGAAAAACGGAGGCTACCGGCGCTCTGGATCGAGGGCGCTGCGCCTGCGGCGCTCAGGAGAACAAGCCGGCCGCCAGACCGAGCTCGCATGGATCAACCAACGACTTTGTGGCGACAGAAGTCAGTGGCGGAGGGCCGCAACCCAAAGAACCACCCACAGGTTCCCAACTCAGGGCAAGCCCCCACCTCCACCGACCCCGCCACCACCGCAACCAAACCAGCCGCCATCGCAAAGCCACCCCCTTCTTCGCCCTTCGTGATCAACCCGGCTCTACCCCAAAGATCTCCTCGCAGGCGATGCCATTGAGCGCCCCACCGCCCACCACCGGCAATAAGCCCCACTATGACCCCAAATCTCCACTATCCTACGCTCTCCAGATCGCGGAGTGGCCTCCGTCCTACAAATTTCTCAACATTTACCAAGATATGCGGGGATCACCGACCCCGCATAGCTTTATCATGAGCCACGGCAAAGAAGTAGAAGCAGCTGGGGATCATTCCACCATGGCTAAGTCGTTTGTGATCATGGCAAGGGGGGGCCCAATCTTGGTATTGCACCCTACCACCGAACACCATCAGTCCCGTCGATTCAAATGAGCCGCCCTCGTGCAAACTTCAAAGGTGTAGACTCGAAATGATCAACAAAAGACGGAGCTCCCCGAACGTCGCGGCGTAGCCCAAATGGGACCACTGCAGAATGGTGGCGAAGGTTCCTCCAAACCAAAGCCGAATGTAGGGGGTCTCCGATCGAAGCGTCATCATGGCAAATGTTGCATGCATCCGCCCGTGGCCCCGCTACATTCAAAGATCGAGCTAAGGCAGCCAAAGACACTAGCGTAATCAAGCATGAGATAATGGACAAATACTGCAGAGCCGACAACAGTCACAAGGCTAAGGTGGAGTCCTTCCGACCTCCCGCAGAGTCAATACCAAACATCCCGCCCCTCACGCTGAGACAAATACCCTGGCCGGGCGCCGCGAGTGGGCCCATAGACAACAACCCCGATGGGGCAAAACCTAACCACCCACCTCCAAGACCAAGCAAGCCCGCCAGAACCCCCAAACCCGACACAACAGCACGGACCTCCGCAAAAGACAGTAGGTATTGCCACTACGCTGAGGGGAAAAAGGCCACTATACCAAGCAATGCCCATACTTCCGCCAAGGGAAAGAAGCGATGGGCGTAGAGCTAGCCGCGAGAATCCCAGAGGCGGATCAATCACACAAGGAAACCAGCAAAAACCGCTCCGCCCACTACACTTTCACCCCTTCGATTACAGCCCCACCACCAGGCTTCCACCCCGCTTTCCACACAAGCGGCCTCAACCAGCACCCCACCTCGCTACTACCACCAAGACCACATAGTCTCACACCCCCAGAACCTCCGCAACCCAAGCTACCCTAATCACGCCTGCTCCACCACACCTACCCGCCCTTCCCCCAACACCGCACCCACCGTCAAACAAGAAATACAAACAATAGTCGGCAAGCGAACTCGCCGTTCGGAGTCATCCTCGCAATCACGGGCTCCAACGAAGACCATGGCAACAAACGCCAGCGCAAAGAGCACTACCGGCGGGTCCATCACGCGGGCGGAGGGACCACATCGCAAATACGGTGGTCGACATCCCGATCACCTTCAGCGGTGATATGAAGCTCAAGGACTACCCCCACACCGATGCGATGGTCTCGCATACACCAACATCGGAGGGTGGACGGTAACCGTGATACTAGTTGATACGCGCAGCCTGGCGACATCCCGTTCGCCTCAACCTTCGACAAGATGGGTCTCGATAGAAGCTTACCGCAGCCACCGAAATCCGCTCTTCGCCGGAGGGCGCCAGTGGCAACCATTGGAAAGATCACCTTGCCGGTCTCCTTTGGAAAGGATCCTATTCACGCATCGAGAACATAACCTTCGATGTGGTGGACATATATTACAACTACAATGCCATCTTCTCGCCGGGGTCACCAACGCTGTTCGATGCGGTGCTTCACCCGAAGTTACCGCTTGAAAATGCCCTCAGCTGGCGGCATCATCGCTGTCTTCGAGACCAGAACGCTGCAAAGAACGCGGAGGGGGGCGTAGCTCCAGGCGCGCCAGAATGTCCATAACCTCGAACAACAGCGAAAAGGCAAGAGAATCGGAGAGCGATGCGTGAGCCCCCCACCGCGAGCCCTTCCCGCCGAAGAGACAAAGAAGGTCGACTCTCTCAAGCCCCGACCCCGACAGAGAGGTAACCATCTCAGCGCGCACCTTGACCCGGCCTCCGAAGCAGGGTACTCCAGTGCCTCGCGAGAACTCCGATGTATTCGCATGGTCCGCGGAAGATCTACGTGTGTCGTACGAGACCTCATCGAGCACCACCTCAACATAAGACCCGATGCCACCCGGTAAAACAAGAAGCTCCGCAAGATGTCGGATGAAAGGAGAATAGCAAAGACAGGCGAGGTGAACCGCCATCGGATGCGGAGGTCATCCGCCCGCTTAAATACCCCACCTGGTTATCCAACGCCGCCATGGTGAAGAAGGCTAGCCTCAAAGAAGGATGATGCGGAGCCCACCGGATGGAGAATGTGCGTCGATTTCACCCGTCTTAACAAAGCCCGGCCGGCGACGATTTCGCTCCCGCGAATCAGCTCCCTTTGTCGCTGCAGCATGGGGTGTGAGAGATTATCCCTCCCGGACTGCTTCTCCGGATACCATCAAATCTGGATGAACAAAGCGTATGAAGAGAAGACCGGCTTTCATAACACCCTTCTGAACCTCTTTGTTTTTCGTGAGAGAATGGCCGAGGGCCTCCGCAACGCCGGCTCCTCCTTCAGCGGCACATGACAAATGAGGTGTTCAGGGATGATAGCGCAATCCGCGTATGTTGATGACCTTGTAGTCCGAAAGCAAGCCGAGAGAAGACCACATAACGGACCTACGAGAACCTTCATCAAGCTCCGCGAGGCCGATTGAAACTTAACCCCGCCAAGTGTGTGTTCGGGGTGAGCAAAGGAAAGTTGCTTGGCTGCCTGGTGTCAGTCCAAGGGAATCGGCCAACCCTCCAAGATCGCAAAGAATCACCGCGATGGAGCCTCCCAAGAACAGAAAGTCGAGTCCAAAGGCTCGCGGGACGCCTCGCCCCTCGAAGCGTGTTCATCTCCGTGATCACTGAACGCGCACTACCATTTTTTCAAACACCGAAGAGCACGGAGTTGTTTGACTGGGGACCTCCGCAATAAGAAGCCTTCGAAGATCTCAAGCGCTACCTCGAGAATCTTTTTTTTTTCACTCGCCACCCCCACAACCTGGCGAAGGGCTTCTTCTATATGTCGCCGCATCACCGCACGCCGCCGCCGTGCTTTATCAAGGAAAACAAGCCGAAGGGCACCAATCAAAGCAAAACCTATCTATTACGCTTTCGAAACTCTCAGAAGGGCCCAAGCCGAATTACACCGAGCTTGAGAAGGTAGCATACGCAGTGGTCATGGCAAATGAAAACTCAAGCACTACTTCCGTGCACACGAGATCACCGTACCTTCGAGCTTTCCCCTTGACAACATATTCGTAAATCCAGAGTCCGGTGGGCGATAGCGAAGTGGCCAACCGAGATCGGAGACCATGCCATAAGATTCGTTGCCGAACAGCCATCAAGTCTCGTGGCCCTCCAGAATTTTCTCGCCGATTGGACCCCGACATCGTTCAACCAAGAAGCTAACCTCGGACCCGATATGGACAAAGACACACGGACGGAGCCTGGGGGCCGCGGAGCTGGCATCGCAGCCATCATCACCTCACCCTCCGGTCAAGCTGAGATACGCGGCCAGACTTGAGTTCCAGTGCACAAACAACACGGCGAATCACGGTGCTCCTCGCTCTCAACAAGCTCCGCGATGTGTCGGCGCTGAAGGGGCCATCATCAAAACCGACTCGGAAGTGGTCTCGGCAAGCAAGAAAGACATCGAGCCAGGCACCCCAACTGCGCAAATATTTGGCAAGGCTACGCAAGACGGAGGCTTTCTTTCTTGGGGTCACAACCAAAACCATATCAGGATCGAGACAACGGAGAGGCCGACGAAGCTTGCGAAGGCAAAGCCTTGAGCCCCTCCCAGAGAGGACGTGTTTTACGAAATACTATACAACCCCGCCGTCCCAAGAAAAATGACCCACCTCGAAATCGGGGATTGCCATCCACAAAATGGGTAAGACCGGAGGGCCCCGATCATAGCATTCATAAAGGGTCTCTTCGAGCCACAATCCACGTAAGAGCGTAAGAGGGTCGAATGGAAGGTCCGAAAGGATATCGCCTGGTGGACAACAAGCTGTACAAAGCCTCCGTTACCGCACCTTGGCTCAAATGTATCCACAGCGAAGGACGCGTCATCCTAGCGGGAGATCCACGGCGGCATCTCGCGTCGCACACAACGACCCGTGAGCCCTAGTGGGAAAGGTGTTCGTGCAAGGGTTCTACGTGCCAACGCACTCAACGACGCAATGTAATTAGTAAAGCGGCTGCGAAGGGTGCCGAGGACAAAGACACCACCCAACAAGCCGGGGGCTGAGCAACCCTCATCTCGCCCCACTCGGCCCTTCAGCGATGGGCGATCGACCTCATCGGACCTATGCCACCGGCTCGGAACCTCCGCTACGCAGTAGTGGCGGCCGATATTTCACCAAATGGATCGAAGCCCTCGCAAGCATAACCACGCACTCAAGACAAAAGTTCTTCCGGCAACAGTGTTGTTTGTCGGCCGGACCCGCTAAGCATCACAGTTGACAATGGCACCCAATTCGACAAAAGCCCGAGGTTTCAAGTAGTTCTCGCCACCAAATAGGGACCCAAATACACTTCCTCCCGTAAGGCACCCCCAGTCTAATCGGGGCTTGTCGAAAAGAGCCAACGGCATAATCTTGCAGGGCATCACAAGATCCACGCGGCCGCGGGAAAATGGGCGAGGAGCTCACTCCCGGTGGTGTGGTCACACAACACCTCCAAAGCCGCTACGACCAAGTTCACGCTTATTCAAGCTCCTATTCGAGAAGAGGCCGCCCTCCCGTAAGAACCAAGCATGCGCCGCCAGGGGTCACCAGCGAAGCCCCCGGAACTAGAAGCGCTCGCAAAAGACCTCCCTCGAAGAAACAAGAAACATGGCCGTCCTCAACCTCCCCGCGCCTACCGAGGAAACCACAAGATGGAGGAACAAGAAAATCCACCTCCGCACGACATCTCCGCCGGAGACTTCGGCCCCGATCAGGAAGCAGAATGCGAAGATGGCGGGCAAATCGCCGCCAAATGGACCGCCCTTTACCTCGTCACCAAGTCCACAAGGCCCGCCCTTCCACCCGCAAGACCTCGGCGCCACGACCTCCCCACACATGAACGCCGACGACCTCCGCCGCAGTACTACCCCTAGCGTGCAATGTATAGCACTCATGAGTCGTAGGTTCCGACCTTTTTTTTTTTTTTACTTTTTCTTTCAAGTCAAGTGAGAACAATCAAGACTGCACTCTTTTTTTTCTACTAAGGGGCGCAAGGTTTTTTAATGAGGCAGCACCAAGATTCTAATACATGCAGGTTAGTTCCCAAATATCGAACAATGTGAAATCGGGCTCAGCACTGAAAGAGGCTAGCCGGCGTCGTGACCCTCATCGGCCGCGGTAACTGGGATTGACCACGCTGAAGAAAGGCGCAAAGGCGCACCGCCTCAAACCAACTAAGAGTACCCCTTCAACAAAAAAGCGGGCGGCTCTGGCTCCGCCATGGGTTCCCAATGAGCCGCCCGCTCTCGGTACCGGGCGCGCACAAGCCGGCGCCCCGGCACCTTTTTTTTTTTTTTTTTTTTTTCCGCCGCCCTCCCTCAATATGAGACCCGCGAGGCGCAAAAAGGCGCCTGCACCCTGGCACCTCCGCCGAGGGCGCGCAATAAAGCCGCCCGCGCCCTCCAGTATGAGACCAGCGGAGGCCGCAAACAAAAGCCAGCGCCCTAGCACCACCGCCGGGGCTCCATAATGAAGCCCCCCGTCCCTCTCCGAGTATGAGACCCGGGAGACAAAAAGCCGGCGCCCGGGCACCCTCCGCCCCAGGCCTTCCGCCAATAAAGCCGCGCCCCGCGCCCTCCGAGTATGAGACCCGGAGGACGCACCGGGCAGCCAGGCTCGCACAACCTCCGCCGCGGGGAGGCCAGTAAAGAGCCCGCGCCCTCAGTATGAGACCCGAAGAGGCGCACAAAGCCGGCACCGTGGCACCTCAGCCGGGGCTCGCACAAAAAACGCCCCGCGCTCTCCAGTATGAGACCGCGGGGGGCTGCAAAAAACCGGCCGGCACCCTCCGCTGAGGGCTATAAAAAGCCGCCCCGCGCCCAGTATGAGACCGAGAGGCGCACAAAGCCGCGCCCCTGGCACCTCCGCCCGGCCATCCCTCTCAAAAGCCGCCCGCGCCCTCCAGTATGAGACCCGCGGGAGCGCACAAAGCCGGGCGCCCGGCACCTCGCCCGGGGCTCGCGGCCGCCCGCGCCCTCCGAGTATGAGACCGCCGGAGGCACACAAAAGCCGGCACCCTGGCACCTCCGCCAGGCTCGCAATGTACAGCCGCGCCCCTCTCCGTATGAGACCCGCGGCGCACAAAAGCCTCGGGCGCCCCACCCTCGCCAGGGTCTCGCCCCGCGCCGCCTGCGCCCTCGATATGAGACCCGCGGGGCGCCTGAAAAAGCCGGCACCCTGGCACCTCCGCCGGGAGCTCGCAAATGGCGCCCGCGCGCTCCCCGAGGCGCGAGACCCGCGGAGCCACAGAGGCGACTGAGGGGACCCCGCATAGACCTCCGCCGTACAAGCCTTAACTCCACCTATCAAAGGACAAGACCTCCGCCGTACAAGCCTTAACTCCATCACCTACCAGGACGGTACCTACCGACCCACAAGCCATAACTACGCCAAGCATTCATGACAACCAACCAGCACTTAAACCCCCCCGGGAGCACTATAAAACCGGACCCCCAACCCTCACAAAGTCCCATGATAGGAAGAGAGCAAAGAACTAGTCGCACACGCCACCATGCCACCACCCCTAGCCAAGCCCCGGATCCTCTGAGCAAACGCCGGATACCTTCGAAACCCGGAACCCCCCCCAGCCAAATAAGGTACCACAATGGAAAATGTAAACGAGAGCCCGACCCCCGGCGGCACCGCATGGTGCAATGAAGAGCAAACAGCGCTACTGTGTGCCCCCCGAGGCGGCGAAACATCCAAATCTCCGTAGCCCAACAAAGGCCAAAGGCGCATAAATTAGAGCATTTCGGCCCTCCGCAACCACCTACGCCACCGCCCGGGAACACCTCGCGGGACCCGGCCAACACGTGCGGAGACCTCTCGCGAGGAGATACCACAATGGAGAATGTAACATCCTCCCGTGGGCAACTCCACCAAAGGGTCAAAGTTCCGGCGGGGCAGGCCTGACCACGAACATGAACGCGAAGGCGGCGACCGGCGACAACCCCGATGTCGCCATCAAGCGAGGCATGCGCGGGGCGTAGCGACCCCCCGCAAGGCACCTCCAAGAGCTCCAATTCGCGCGGGCGAGGTCGTCCGCGTCCAGGTTCGGGCGATGAGTCAGTGCCGCCGGGGAGGCGCAAGGGGCGTCCCCGCATCAGCAGCGAAGCTCAGCGAAGGGAACCCTGTAACTGAAAGGGGCCCTCCGCCCCCACGAAGGCAACCATGTAAAGCAAATCATGCAATAAAAAGCAACAAGCACCATTGGCTACCGCTACCTTCGCAACGCGCGAGTCTCGTCACTAAGCAAAATAGGGGACGCCGGCTCTCTGCGCGGCTACCTTCGCAAATTGCGCGATCCTCGCACTAAGAGAAAGGGGGACGCCGCCGTTCCCGCGGCTACCTCCCGCAAGGAGCGCCAGCTCGCACTAAGAGAAATAGGACGCCAAGTTTCACACTGCTACCTCCGCAGACGCGCGAGCCTCACACTAAGAGAAATAGGGGACGCCGGCTGCTTTCACGCGCTACCTCCCCGCAAAGACGCCGCGAGCCTCGCACTAAGAGAATAGGGACGCCGCTCCACACGGCTACCTTCGCAAGGACAACGCACCAAAACAAGAAAGAAATATCGCCAAGGCCACATATACAAGCATCAAAGCGACTCGAAATATATCATTTACACCGGATAACAAGTTACAAAGACCCTCACGGTCCAAAGGTTCCAGGGCCTCCGCACAAATCTTCCGCCACGGTTTACAACACCATGCAAAACTGCCCTAATAAGCACCTTCGCAACGCGCCCAAGACCCTACATCAACCACTTCCACCAAGGCCTCGCCACCGGAGGCACGCCTCCCGTATAGTTGGCTCGACACCACAAGCGGAAGGTCACCGCCAATACCGATGCCGGTAGACCCTCCGCGATGTCGCCCATTCAAAGCCCACCTCCTCCCGCTTCGGAACAACGACACGGCCTTCGCGGTCGACCCAACAAGCGGCCCTGCCAAGAGCAATGGCCACGCCTCATCATCATCCTCAATGTCATCCTCCACCCGGACCGGGCATCGCACCCAAAAACATCCGCTTCACTTGACGATTTGTCAAGTCATGGGACCGCCAGCCTCCCAAAGCCCTTGGCGGTCCGTATTTCCAACCTCCCCACAAAACCGCTCGGGCAGGCAGCCTGGGGAATCGCCGCATAGCATGCACCCAGGTCTCCCCGAGATGAACATATCTTGGCGGTTCATCATCACGAACCACATTGAGCACCCTCCGCAAGCAGTCCCTCGGGTATTTTCTGCCAATACAAACAAGCAGTCGCTATTAGCACCAAATCAACCAAGACCGGACCACGAAAACAGATAACACTACCAAGAACGAAATAAGAACGAGAAATAGCGGGCCATCTATCCTTCATTAAAAGCCCGAGGCGGGTTTTGCCGCAAGCCCTGTCAAACTATAACACCCTAATAGACTAAAAAACAACCCAGGGAGCTACTCCACCTCTTCCTCCTCTGGCCGCGGCGGCATCGGCGGCCTGGAGGAGTCGTCGGAGGATCACTGGGTGCCCGACGCGCCTCGGCGGAATCGGGAGGCGGGGCGCGGCCGGGCGCTACGGGAGAGGAGGCGGCGGCCCCGGCGTGGCCGGCGGGCGGTGGTGGTTTCAGCCGCGGCGGAGGCGCCAGAGTCGCCTCTCGCGACTCCCGACTACCCGGCGTCTGGACCTCCCCAGATCGGGACCGACGCGAGTTTCTCCGCGGAAGCGATGGCAGAATAGCAACCTATGTTCCGGATCACGTGTCGCCAAGGCAAAAGAACAAAAACAAAAACAAACAAGGCCGCAAGAAGTAACCAACCTTTATCGGGCGAGGTCCGCCGAGGGAAGTCCGAGCAAGCTCAGCCTTGGGACCAAAGCGCTGATGAGGCGGTCGGATGGCACCTCACGCTCCTCCGCCAAAGCCCCTCTTCGGGACTAGGGGAAGTGAGCGGTGCGGGACTTCGACAACACGTCTGGTGCGGGCACCCAGCACGGAGGGGTCTACTTAAAGGAACTTAACGATGCTTGAGTCTTTGGCCCCGGTCCCGAACCACATGTCACCACCTTCAAGACCTCTCCGGCTCCCCGGCGTCGGAGGCGCCAACGAGAAGGGTCGGGTTCAGCAAGGACGGCCGAGCGGCCCCCGATCGCCCTTCAGAACGCGCTGCGCGCCGCCTTGAAGCCCTCCGCCTCCCGTACGTGCCGCCTCCAGTATCATTGATCTTCTTCGTAGGAAGCCTCCACACCTCCGGCCGGCCGCGGGCTCAGGCCTCCTCTCAAGGCCTCGCCACCGGCCTGGTCGTTCTCCCCTGACCAACCCGCGCCGGGCTGTCCTTACCCCTTTTCCGAGGCGCCCGCTTCACGACGGCGCCCGCCAGCCGCACCCCGCGGCTCGCCTTGAGCTGCCGGGCCTCCCCTCGGGCGTCCGTGTGGTGATCGAAGGCCCACCCTTCGCGGATGGCGCCCGCGCCAACACAAGGCGGCTCGCGGTTTTCACTCTTGATCCTATGAATATCGCGTGAATATCGACCGGCCACACACTCTCCAGGCCTCGGCTCGAAATACTGCGCGGTCGAACGCCCGATCCGCGCTCCACCTCGGTTTTGGCCCGAAGGGGTGTCGCGAAGAGATCGGCAGCCCGTGACTCACCGTCGGCGTCATCAATGCCGGATTGTCTCCGCCACGGGCGGCGAGGGCCTCAGCTCCCAGGCCCTTCCCCACCCTGGCGGGGCTCAGGGTAGTCCAAGATCTCGCCCGCCCACCACACATGGCACGCCCAGGGGCGGGGGACACACCGCTCGTGTGGCGACGACGGTGAGCGCCCGCGCCGCGCCTCTGTCACCATCTCCATCCTCTCCACCATCGTCTGTCTCTCCCCTTCGGAGGGGCCCCCCATCGCCCTCCCCGGTCTTCGAGCCCCCCTCCTCCCTCTCCCTGCGCCCTACCTCCCGCCCGCCTCGGTCCGCGGCGGCCCCCTTCGCCCTCCTCGCCTCATCCTATTCGGAGATAAGAAAATAGTCAAAAGCCTGGCCGTCGGGTCCAAGCCCCCGCCCCCCTTTCCCCCTCCATGGCGTGGCGTCGGCCTCGGACTGGCCTGACTCACTCGCCGCTCAGGACCTCCGGGAGGTCGAAGACCCGGCTCACCCGGCCAAGGTCGGCGGGCGCGCGCGGATCCGGCGGGATCTCAAGACTCCAGAGCCGGGGAGGACAGTCGGAGCACCGACGACCTCAGGCATCACCTGGTACCGTCGACTCGGGCCTTTGTCGCCCGCCCGGCCGCGTCTGCCACCGGGCTCGAGCCGTCGCCAACGCCTTCACCGGAGAGACCTACGCCGTGCTCACGCGTCGTAATTCCTCCCACGGGGGGCACCCCCGCCACGCATTCGGATCCGCCGCCGCAAATTCCTCCACCAAGTCCCGCGCTGACAAACGGGACATGGCGCGAAGGCGCTCAGCCTCCTCGCCGCCAATGCCGGCGCTCTTCACCAGCCACCGCCACAAGAGACCTCCGGGCGCCATAGAGCCCTCCCCCCTCCATCCGCTCGTAGAACGGTGCTCGACCAGTCCGCCTCCGCCCACTTTGTTCAGGCGGGCGGGAGCTTCCACTGCAGCGAGGATGAAGCTCGCCATCTACCGAACAAACCTTACCTTCCGCGCCGCCTTGACGTTGCGCGGCTGGAGGTGCAACGTGGGCTCGGAGGAAGCCGTCGCCCCCCGCCGGCTCCAGCCCATGACGGCACGCCCGCATACGTCATCGGCCGCGGAAGCGGGACGACGTCACTGGGGAAGCGGAGGTTAAACCTCCATCACCCCCGGACCGGCCACTCACGGAACGGAGCCCCCGCGTGAAAAACTCCTCAAAGACGATGACGCCCGGCCGGAGCGGCACCGTCTCCCTCCGAGCACGGAACCGCCTCTTGTGGAAAAACTCGAACTCCTTCGAACTCCTTCAAGGATCGGGTTGGTGCACCGCCCGAGGGAACTCGGCACTCAACGATGGCCTTGGGCTTCATCGCCTCCTTGGTGCGAGCCATCGAAGCCTAACACAAAATGAGGCACCGCTCCCTTCGGGCAAGAGCACAAATTTTCGCGGGCGAGCTCCTACGAGCAACCGACAGGCCCGCGGCAAAGCAAAGAATGAGGCAAGAACGCAAAAGCGGGAAGCGAAAGTGAGAGCGTGAAAGCGAAAAGGAGAGCACAAACCCTAATCCCACCAACCGCACATATATAGGGCGGCAAAGGGGAGGGGAGGGTGTGCGGGCGCGCCATCCCCTCGCAAATGTGGACCCGGATCCCAACATTGCGCCACGCCCTCCGATCCCCAACGCGTAGGGAAAACGGACGCATCCGTACACCTCAAACAAACACAAACCAACCCCGATCCACGCCATCACCAAATCAGCCAATCACGCCCAACCAAGCGCACCCAAAAACCCTAATATCCACAAAGAGCGCACAAGGCCGAGGCCCACCTCCGCGAGGCCCACGACGCAAGGGGCCCATGGGGCGACAAACACAAGCCACCCGCCGCACGGACCCTCCGAAAGACGATTTATTTGCCGGCCCCCCCTGAGGGAACCACCTTCGAGGGGCTGCCGTTGGGGAGGGCAACCCTAGCCCCCCAAGTAGCCCGCCAGCCTCTCAACAAGGAGGCGAAGAACTAATTTTGTCAAGCAAAAGTGTGAAGTCTTGCGGTCCGGGCGAGCGGAGGTCCCTTCGCGCGAGACATGAACGGGCGCGTGCTTCCCCTCCGTCACCGGCGGTCCCCCGTCGTCGACGAATAAGCTAAGGGAATGACTGCCCCAGAAGGTGATCGTGCGGCAAATGGGGTCCCTAGCGATGGGACCCCCAAAGAAGAGCCGGAGGCTGGGGAAAGGCCCCCGCGGTTCCTACCCCTCCGCGGCGCCAAGGCCAAGGCCGGCCGTCGACATGGGAAACCCTACGGCTCCCAAGCAAGGAGAAGTCGCAAGTGTATTCCCGATGTAGCCTTGTACGAATAGTTACTAGCCTTGCCGCAGGGCCCATCTGAAGCGTGTGTTCCCCACCTACCATGTACCAAATTGTAAATCAGACCCCTCGACCCCCGGTATTCCTATAAATACCCTGCACGGGCTCAAGAAAGGGGGGGATGGTTGGCCGCTTTAAGTGCCATTTACCCGCTTTTTCACCATTCGTCACGCCACGGCCAAACGCTATACCACCTCACGCCGAGGCTCGAGCGACCTTCCGATCCTCTCGACCTCGCGACGCCAGCTGAGGGTCGCCGGAGCGAGGCCGCTCCGCCTCCTCCGTGCTTTCGATTCACCGTGGAAGCCCTCCCCCCTTCTTCCCGCTCCGGAGCGGCTAAGGGGCAGGAGTGATCCCCACACTCTATGTTTACCAATCCTTTATTTGTATTTAAACGGACTAGTTATTTCGTTTTCCTTTTAATATGGATATAAATCAAATTTCCGTTGTTATATACTTTTAATTATGAATTCAGTCATATATTAGTGACACTGCATATAGTTATCTTACGAGAAAGTTAGTTTTTCAAATTTTTAATTTGAATTCCCAAATTAATGTTTAAAAATAAATTTTTAAATCATAATTATGATAACAAAATTTGGGAATTCAAATAAAGGTTTGAAAATAATTAGTATTCCAAACTAAGTTTTTTTCAAATTATTCCAAATATTTTTAAATTAAAACTCACAATTTGAATTCTCAATTTTTTATACCATAAAAACGGTATTTAAAAATTATTTTCAAACCTTAATTTTTTGAATTTAAATTTAGAATTAAAAAAAACTAACTTTCTAAAATATTTAGAATTTGACTTTGGTCCAAAAATGAAACTTGTAGAGCTTTTAATTTTGAGCGGCTTTGATGTTGTAAGATTTTGAAGTTTCCATATGAAATTTTGAGTAATTCTAAAAGAGAAAAAAAGAAAAGGGGTAGGTGCAACAGGTAGTTTGTTGTTGGGGAGGGACCCGCCAAGGGACCCCCAAGAGTTCTGGGCCCGGGGGCACACCCCGAGGTGCGAAATTGGCCAATAACACCACACCCCGCAGCGTGGGGGACAGCGAAAAAAAGATTTACACCCGCCAGCGCTGGGACTCCGGGAATAAAGATTCCACACCGCAAGCAGCGCCGGCGGCAAACATCATTTTCCACCCGCAGCGAAGCGCAGTGTTCTTAAACGCCCCCATGGCAGCGGAGCGCAAAGAATGACACCGCTCGGACTGGGACGGAAAGGAAGACGACCCCGCGCAGCGCGGGCAAACCCATCGCTACCGCGCGCGAGAAGGCGCCCAGCTGCCTGCGCCGCAGCGGAGGGCGCGACCCACACCCCGACACCCGCGGGGGCGGCAAACGCCACGCAACACCCCGCAGAGCGGGGACCCGAAGCGAAAGACACACCCTCGCAGGCCCGAGGGACGGCGAGGCCGAGGGACACCTCCGCGGGCACGCCGCAGCGAGAGCCCCCCCGGCTCGGGACCAGCGGCGGCGCGGGAAGGGGAAAACCCAATGAGGGCCTCCGCATGTTAGGACTTGTGTTTTTACCTTTCCGCCCCTGATGGTTGTACTCAAGTTTGCCCTAGCGGGCCCTAGTCGTAAGTGGCAAAATGTGACTAGTCCCGATTTGTAACTACCATAAATACCGACCACGGACGCCTATAAATACGGACCGACAGTGACGATACTGGGGGAAGGAAAACATTTTTATGACCTATCAATCAAAAGGAGACTTTCTTGGGATCCACGCTGGGACGTCCACGCCTCCCGGCCCGCGGGCCCAGCCATGTATCCTTTCTCTCGGGAAACCCCCCGCCCCTCCTCCCGCCGCCCTGCAGCCGTGGGGTAGAGGGCAGGAGTGAACCCTGGCGCCGTCCGTGGGGACCGATACGAAAAGCCATGCCTGCAAGCACCCGGCAACACGCAGGGCCGGGCACTCACGACGGGAGGCCATCCATCACCTCCGCCGGGGCAACCCCCCGCCCGGGAGCCTCCCGCGGAGCCAGCCCCCGCCCGGACAACGAGTTCAAGACCCGGAGGCCGCCGCGCCCTCGCCGCCCCGGCTGGGCCCAATCTTCTCTCCTCGTCGTGGGGGCAGGCCGAGGCACCGAATCGCCGAACATATCCGAGGCCGCCGAGCCGGGGCCCGACCGACCGGGCCCTGATCCCGCAGGCCGGGGCTCTGGTGGTCAGCCACCCGCCGACAGCCGCCCTCGATGCGGGGACATCCTCGGGCCTTCGGAGGTTTCAGCCGAAGGCTCTCCGAAGACGATGAGGACGAGGAGGCGGCCGGGACCGCGGCTCTCAGCGCCACAAGCGCAGATCGCCGCGCGGCGGTGGAAACCCTCGAGGCGCCGCTGCTTGCGCATCATCGGGGACAAGCCGAGGCGCCGGGGCAGCTCGATTGGCTGAGCAAAAGACGAGACAGACCGAAATACACGGCTCGCATGGCACCCTCGCACCTCGCCCCGACAGCGTACTGCGCTCCACCACCCCCCTCGCTACCAATACCCAACCCTCCCCACCGCCACCAAACCCCCACCGCAGCCGTGGACACCCACGTCCCTCACGGCTACGCCCCCACCAAACCCCCCACCACCACCGAAAGCCGCCGGCCATAGAACAACCACCGCGACCCTCCTCACACTACGACCCCACATCCCCGCTCTCATTCGGCCTCCTCCGGGGCGGAGGGCCCGCTTCATACCCTCACCACCGCCAAGATATACGGAGCGCACCGACCCCCGACAGTTCGTCATGTCATATGAGGCCGCCGTGGCGGCGGCCGGAGGAGACGAGTCCACCATGGCGGTCTTTCATCATAGTCGCGAGGACACGCCCCCGAAGTCCCGTACTCAACATTGCCCCCAAATCTCCGCCAATCACCGGGCAGAGCTCCTGACAAAGACCGGGCAGACAAACTTTTGGGGGGTAGACTCAGCCACGGCAACTCCACCGAAAGCCCTCAAGATCATACGTAAAACCAACCGAACCCCCGAGATCGGTGGCGAGGTTCCTCCACACCAAGGCAAGGACCGAGGGTGTGACCACCAAAGCGCCATTATGGCAGTCCCGCATGCATAAGGCCGGGTCCTTGCCATTCCAAAATCGAAAGGAGCCAGCCAAAAGACATCTAGCGGAGCTCCACGTGATAATGGAGAAATATTGCAGAAAGCGCATACACTCCACAAAGCAAAGCTCGAGGCCTCCCGGCCGCAACCCCAAAGAACCCAACAAACCCCGCAAAGAAAGACCGCCAAGGTCGAACACTTTGCTTATCCGTATTTCACGCCGTGGTCGCAGCGATTGACACCGTGTTTCGAGCGAGCAGAGCAAAACCACCCCGCTAAACCGACATACCAGCCAAGGGACCAACGACCCTACAACCAACGAGACGACAGAGGCCCATCCCGACAAAAGCAACCCTACTGCCACTATTGCGGGGTCGACAAGGGTCACTACACCAAACAAAGGCCCATACTTCGCCAAAGGGAAGGAGTTCATGGACAACCAGCTGGCTTCCCAGCAAACTAACCGCCAAATCAATCACACCAGGAGACCAGCACAGCCCCCGCGACATAACCATTATTCTTACACCTCGCCCGAATTATGCAATCCCCTCCGTACACTGGCTTCAATATCCAAAATTTCTTCAACCAACCTCCACCCCACCACCACCAATACAACCAACCCCCGCCTCAAACGGCCAAGCTTACATCCACTCACCCCTGAGATCTCGGGCAAGATCACACCGGGGCCCGCGACACGCCACCCCGCCACTCCCAACCTTGCCACCACCACCACCCCCGCCACCACCAAGTAAAGCAAGAAATGCCAACCACGCTAAACAACCCCACCTCCGCCTATGGTGAGATCCCGCCATCTCCTCGAGGATCAAACGAGGACCACGGCAACAAACGACAAAGAAAGGAGTACTATCGCAGGGGTGCATCATGTGGCCGCAGAGGGCCCCCACAAGAACAGCCCAATGGTCCCATGTTCCAATCACGCTCAAATAAGCCATTATGAGACTTAAGGATTACCCCCACACCGACGAATGGTAATCAAGACAACCGCCGCGGGGTGGATTGTAAACAAAATCTTGGTCGACACAGAAGCTCCGCATATCTCCGTTCACCTCCACCTACGACCGCATGAGGCTCGATCGTAACCTCCTCGAGCCCGCAGAAACCCCTTTTGGATTCGGAGGCCGGCAAGTCGAGCAAAGAGGGAAGATAACCCCCGCCAGCTACTTTCGGGACCACCCCACCCTGACCGAAAACATAACCTTCGACGTGGTTGACATGCACTACAACTACAATGCGATCTTCGGGAGGGGCATCATTAACGCGTTCCGGGCGGTGATCCACCCGGCTATCTCGCGCATGAAAAATGCCATCCATCACCGAGTCATAGCGTCTGGGATCGGGACCTCGCAAGGACCGCAGAGAAGGGCGGTGGCCCCGGCAAATAAACGCATGCCCCTCGAAGGGGAGAGGGAAGCTAAAGAAGAGAAGGAAAAGGAAAAAAGAGGACCCCGAGGAGGAAAAATACAAACCCCCGGCGCAAGACAACCGTGGAGCAAACCAAGCGGATCGGGCTCTTCCGAACGATGAGACCAAAGTAGTGACTTCAAGCAAACCTCACCCGGTTCCTCCGCGACCATCGATGATGTGTTTCGCCTGGTTGGCCGAGGACCTCCGTGGTGTCGACCGGCAGATAATCGAACACAAACTCAACATCAAGGAGGGAGCAACTCCTTGCAAACAAAAGCTCCGGCAAATGTCCGAAGAAAGAAAGCAGGCAGCTCAAGTCGAGGTCAATCGCCTCCTAGACGCCAAAGTGATAAGACCAAGAAAGTACCCAACCTGGCTATCCAACGTGGTCCTGGTCAAAAAACCAAGCCTTTCAAAAGACAAGACAGAACCCCCGAGGTGGAGAATGTGTGTAGACTTCACAAGCCTCAACAAAGCATGTCCGGAAGGGCGATTTCCCGCTTGCCTCACATCGGCGCTCGTCGACGCGCGGCCGCGGGTGCGAAAATGCTATCACTCCTCGATCGCTTTTCGGGATACCACCAGATTTGGATGAACAAGGAGGACGAGGAGAAGACCGGTTTCATAACACCCACAGCACGTCTTTGCTTCGTAAGGATGGCGTAAGGCCTCGTGAACGCAGGTCCACTTTCGCAAGAATGACCGCGAGGTCCTCGCAGACGACAAGGCAATCTCCGCCTATGTTGATGACATTGTTGTACAAAGCAAGCTCCGCGCCGACCACATAGCAGACCCTCGAAAGAGCCTTCACAAAAACTACGCTGAGCCGGGGCTCAAGTTAAACCCCCCGCCAAATGCGTCTTTGGAGTCGCGGCAAAGGGTAAGTTGCTCTACCGCTTAGTCTCCGCAAAGAGGCATTGAAGCAAACCCAACCAAGATTGAAGCAATCACCCAAATGGAACCCCCGACAAACAGAAGTTGGCATTAACGCCTCGCGCAGCCGCATGGCCTCCCTAAGCGATTCATCTCAAGGTCCGCAGAGCTGGCCTACCTTTCTTCCAGATCTTTGAGGGCGTCGGAGCCTTTCAACTGGGGTCCGATACAAGAAGCCGGACCTTCGACGATCTCAAGCACTACCTCCTCAACCCGACAACCCTCGCAACACCGAGAGCCAGCGAGGGTCTCTCCTCCCTATGTGGCGGCCTCCCCGCACGCCTGCAGCGCCAGCCCCCGCCAAGGGAAGTCGCCCGGCGGCACCAAGTGCGACAACTCCCCATCTACTATGTATCGAAGTCCTCGAGGGTCCTAAAGGCAACTACACCGAAGAAAAGGTGGCATACGCCGCCGTCATGGCCGCAAAGAAAGCTTAAGCACTATTTTCAGTCGCATACGAGATCACAAGCATCGCCTCTTGCTTCCCGCTAGAGAACATTTTCGTAAAACCCCGAGTCGCTGGGGAGGATAGCATGATGGGCGACGAACCGGGCGACCACGCAATCGTTTGTGGGCGTAACCTCAAGTCTCAAGCCCTCGCGACTTCGGGCGCATTGGACCCCGACGATACAATCGGGCGCCGGTTGGACCCAATTTGACACAGACGCCGATGGAGAGCATGGGGCTCCGTGGGCGCGGGATCGCCACGCTGTCCTTACCTCGCCCGGTGTTAAGCCAAGCTACGCAAAGAAGGTTGGAGTTTCCATGCACCAACAACATAGCGAGTAAACAGGCGGTTCTATTGGCCCTAAACAAGCCGGGCTCTATCGCCAAGAAGGGCCATCATAAGAACAGACTCGAAGCTGTCTCAAAGCCACGCCGAGAAAAATCGCAAAGCCCGCAACCCGCAGCTGCTACGTAAGTACCTCCTTAGGGTCCCAAAAACGGAGGCCTTTTTTCGGGCATCACAACAAAACCATAGCGAGGAAGGACAACGGCGAGGCCGATGAGTTAGCAAAGGCAGCGGCAATGCAAAACCAGCTCCCCGGGCGCGTGTTCTACGAGGTCCTAACAAAGCGCGGCCGTTGAGGGGTCCCCCGCCGTAACCCAAGTTCGTGAACGCCGTAGCAGCGAAGATCGGAGGGCCCCGTTGATAGCATACATCAAGGGCCACCTCGAACCCGAGTCAAGGGAAGAGGAAAAGAGAATAGCGCTTAAGGTCGCGGGATACAAAATGATTGGCGAAAGCAGCTCTACAGGCGTCGATCACAAAGACCGTGGCTTAAGTGCGTGTCCACTTCCGAGGGACAAGCAATCCTCGCAGTAAGTACATGAAGGCATCTCATGGCTCACACAACGGACCCCCGCGCCCGTTGGAAAGGTGTTCGCACAAGGTTTCTACCGCCCACCGCCTAAGAGATGCCGAGAACCTCGTAAAAGCAATCGCGAGGCATGCCAACTAACAGCCCATCATTCAAACCTCCCCGGGCGTCAACCACTCCACCCGCCTCCAACGTGGGCCCCTCCAACGATGGGGAGTCGACCGCCGGACCGATGCCGCCAGCCGCTAGAAACCTCCGCCACGCTAGCTTGTAGCCATTGAGTACTTCACAAAGTGGATTGAAGCCCGCCTCGCAACGATAACCTCACGCCGCTGCAGAAGTTCTTTTCCGCAACAAATCGTATGCCGCCGTCCCAAGAGAGATCACAATGAGACAACGGCACACAATTCGACATGGAGGCTTTCAAACAATTTCGTTTCCAGATCGAACTAGGGATACACTTCGCCTCGTCGTGCACCCCAAATTCAACGGCCTCGCCGAGAGGGCCAACGGCACAATACTCCAGGCATCACCAAAAATACAAGGCAAGCCAAGGGGTACCTGGGCAGAGACCCTCACCCAAAGGGTCCGGTCACATAACACCTCCGAGTGTAGAGCAACGAAATTCACACCATTCAAGCTCCTCTTCGGGGAAGAGGCCGTGCTCCCAGAGGAGCTCACCCACGGCTCCCCAAGAACAACCCTCGCGTCAACAGAAGAGAACCCCTCGCCGCAAGTGACCTCGTTGAAGAAGTCGGCAACCAGGCCGTCCTTAACCTTCACTCTTACCAGCAAGAAACTTGCAAGTGGTGGGACAAGAAGGTCAAGCCCCGCTACCTCGCAGTCGGAGATTTCGCTCATCACGTCGTAACGCCCGGATGGCGTGGAAGTTCGTCGCAGTGGTTAGGCCCCTTCCTAGTCACAAAATCGACAAGACCCGCTCGTACCACCCGCAAGACCTCGAAGGAAACGACACGCCACACACATGGAACATAGACGACCTCCGCAGTACTACCCATAGCGGCCCAAGACTCGGCGTCATGGAGCCGTAAGACATCCCTTTTCATTTCTTTTCTTGCTATGTACAAGTCCTGCTCTAAGACTCTATCATGTAATCGGGGCTGCACTCTTTTTCCTCGCGAACCAAGCGTGAGGTTTTTAACGAGGCAGCACCCCATCTTATCAAGACATGCAAACCTTTCCCGAAAAACCTCGTCTCCACGCGGCTTTAACGCGAAGACCGAAAGGGGCGAACGGGTGACCCCCGCCCTCATCGGGCAGACATTTCGACGAAGGTAATTGGCCCCGCAACGGGCTCAGCGACCACCCACGCCCCCCAAAGTTGGGCCAACACGCCAGGGCTTGCAACAATCAAAACACCGACACGACCCCGAGTACGGGCCGCGCGGAGGTACAAAAACGACGCCACCCGCAAAATACGCCTGGGCTCGCAAAACGCGCAACCCCGACACGGACCCCCGAGTATGGGCCGCGCGAGGTACAAAAAAAGACGCGCATTCCTCGGCAAGACTCGCCAGGCTCGCAAAACGCAACCCCTCGACACCGACCCCGAGTATGGGCCGCGGAGGAGGTATAAAGACGCCGCACTCGCAAGACACGCCAGGCCTCGCAAAACGCAACCGACCGACACGGACCCCAAGTATGGGCCGCGGAGGTAGGTGATAAGACGCCGCGCACCCGGCAAAACACGCCCGGGGCTCAGAGAAATCAAACCCGACGTGGACCCCGAGTATGGGCCATGCGGAGGCGCCAGAAGACGCCACCTCGGCAAAACACGCCAGGCTCGTAGAAATCAAACCTCGATGCGCACCCCGAAAACAAGCCGGGGTTCCCTCGAATAACACACAAAAAAAGCTTGCAAAGCGTCAAAACCTCCATTCACGACATGAGCAGCACCAAGGACACCAATACACGCCGCCCTAAGACAACGCATCAAATAGCTCCACCAACAAAAGGACGTGGCACTTCACCCCCTCGCAGCAAAGGACACCCACCTAACTCCATCAAGTCAAATAAAGAGCTACCCACCACCGTACAACCCCCCACACCACTATAAAACCAGCTCCACCACCGTCCCCAAAGACCACACACCGCAAAAACCCACAAGCCAAGAAGGGGCACATCACCAAAGCAATGCCCCTAGAACTAGCAAACCAGCGCTCTTACGCGAGCCGCCGACACAAACCTCGCAAATAATCGGCCGCAATCGCACCCCTCGCACCGCAATGGAAAATGTAAAGCACCGGCAACTAGCGGCAAGAACAAGGGCTCCTCGCAAGACACAACCACAAAAGCGCCCAACAAGACCGCTTGAATCCATCGCCACGGAGCCCACCCCCGGGGCCAGCACCGCAATGGAGAATGTAACATCCTCCGGAGCGACAAGACGCCAAAGGAATCAAAGTTCCAGCGGCAGCGCCCGGCGCCCATCTATCGAGTCCCCGCGACAAGACAACACGGGAAGCGCAGCCACAGAGCCCCGCTCCAACCGGGCCTCCGCAAGAAGGGCATTCAAATGCAAGTTTCCGAACCATCACCCCGACACCACATCGACCAACCTCGAGCACCCTCGGCGCCCGAGCGCACAAGCAACCCCGCATCCACATGGATAGGAACAGAGGCCTCGAAAAGCCAACTAGCGTGCAACCCCGCCAACCTCGAAACCCGTGGTAACCTTGGGCAACCTAGGAGAGAAGCCGAGCTAGTCGGTTTCCTCTCTCCGCAAGCAAGGAAAAGATTACGGATAGCCATTGCGCCCGGCATAAAACATGTACCCCCTCGGCCGCAATGGAAAACCGGTTGCCTCGTCCTCACAAATAACAAAACCCTACAACTAATACCCCGCAAGATAGCGAGCCCTCGCTAAAAGAAGCAGAGGGCGGGCGCCAACTAATACCCCCGCAAGATAGCGAGCCTCGCTAAAAGAAGCAGGGGGTCGCCGCGCAACTAATACCTCGCAAGATAGCGAGCCTCGCTAAAAGAAGCAGAGGGCATCGGGCCAAGAACTAACACTCCGCAAAAAATAGCGAGCCTCGCGAAAAGAAGGTAGGGCTGCCGGCAAAACGAATACCCCGCAAGATAGCGAGCCTCGCTTAAAAGAAGCAGAGGGCGTTGCCGCTAAACCAATACCCCCGCAAGATAGCGAGCCCGCTAAAGAAGCAGGGCGCCGCCACAAGAACTAATACCCCGCAAGACAAATGAGCCTCGCTAAAAGAAGCAGAGGGCCGCCGCCGCCAACCACCCCAAGATAGCGAGCCTCGCTAAAAGAAGCAGAGGGCGTCACGCAACTAATACCCCCGCAAGACAAATGAGCCTCGCTAAAAGAAGCAGAGGGCGTCGTCGCAAGAACCAATACCCCCGCAGCGAGCCCCGCTAAAAGAAGGGCAGGGCGCTGCCGCAAGAACAAAATATTTCCACAAGCAAATGAGCCTCGCAAAAGAAGAAGAGGCCCTCCGCAATTTCATCTACGCAACCATTCAAAATCCCGCCAAAACGCACCCCCTCGCTAACAACACAAGTAAAACGTCGCGCCACGCCTGCAAGCGGCAACAATTTTACAAAAACCCCGCCGAGGGGGACAAGTGTACGCCACCCCGCGACGGGGACAAGTCTACAACAACCCCGCGAAGGGGATAATTTTACATCAACCCCGCGACAGGGGACAAATTTACAACAACCCCGCTGGCGGGGACAAATCTTTACAACAACCCAAATAAGCAGAATCAACCATACAACAACTTCTCAAAAGGGCATCTCCGAGCCAAAAGCCCCTCAATAACAGATCACGATAGGCACCTCCTCAACAAACCTCTCCAACACTTCTTCCACGAGGATCGGCCACGACTCGCTCCACGAACTCCGCCACGCCAACCACCTCGACGTCAAGAGACGAACCTCCACCTACTCCTCCCGACCAACCACCCTCCGCCAACGTTCCCTCCGCCAAATTCGCCGGCCCCACAACAAGGGAGCAGCCCTAACAACTGGAGTGGCCCCGGAAGCACTCTCCGCCGAAAGACACGCCGCAGTCACGCGCATCTAGCTCGCTTGTTCCGGCCGGACAATCACCGCACCCTCACGATCCACCACAAACTCAACCCTCTCCAAGCGCAATAGCAACGGCCTCCTCATCCCCGAGGTCCTCGTCCAACACAGCCGCGACGACCCCGCCCGAATACCATCCGCTCCACTTGACGATCCGACAAGTCATATTCACGCCGAAACGCCCCAGCGCCCGGTTCTTCACATCATACCTCCTAGTACGCCCCAAAAAGCTTCGGGCTAATCCCGGGTACTTCATCATCGCGTGAGCCCGTGTCTCCCCGAGATGAAGATGTCTTGGTAATTCATCATAAGGGGATGACATTGAGCACCTCCTCGTCGCAGACCCGCAGGATCCCGCGCGGAAGAGCCAAGGGTCGAAACACGCGCCCCGCAAAGTTCAACACCCCTCGACCCGCAACGATTAAGTAAAATGCTAAACAATCGTAGTTGACCAACAAAATAGCAAAAAATCAAACACGCTTAACCTTCAACCGCACACCGACTTCTCCGAGTGCACCAAGTACATTTACGTAACCTCCGGCCGAGGCCCCTAACTCGTACACGCCGCGCCTATAAGACATCACTCCCGCGAGGTCTCAACCTCGGCCGCGTAGAAGCGGCGCCGAGCCGTCCTGGCAGCCTCGACTTGCACCCGGGAGCAACATTGTCGCCACCTTCCGCCGAGGCACCATCACGGGCGCCCGCCATCTTGCCAAACCCGCCCCGGCGCATTGCCAAGATCCTCCGGGGCCCCGCAGCCCACAAGAACCCCCGCTGCCCCTAGCCGAGTACAAATTCGCCAAAGCCTGCACGGTTAGGGTCAGCAAAAGCACTAAGGACATACCAACCTCGCATAATAAGCATCACGGTTAAAAGGAAAAAATCTTGTACCCGCGCGGTCGCCTCTGGCCTCCTCCATGGCCACATCATGCCCAACATCCATAAAGAACTTCTTCAAATCTCCCCGCCTGTAGCTGAGGCCCTCGTCCCTCCCGCCGCCGCATCCATCTCCTCCCCTTCGCAACTTGAGCTTGCGGGCTCATTGAGATGTGGGCACCCGCACCGCAGTGTGACCAAGCGCCATCGCCCCACATACCCCCCCGGGTCCGCCGCATGATGAACCAAATGAGTCACGCCGGAAAGCCGCCGACTTCACCACTCTACGATGGCACTAGGGCTCCACGGCGGGCAGGGGCGCAGCCGCTGCTCCCCGGCCACACCACTAGAACGCCGTCGAGGGTCTCCTTCACCGGAAGCATCCCCGCTACCACGCCGCCATCGCTGCGAGGACAGCCGTTGCTCCAACCGCCACCTTTCTTCGCCGCCTCCTCCCGACCCGCCTCGCGCGCCTCGGTGACCAGTCAACGCTATGCGCGGAGGTTTCCACCACTTCGCCATGCACCTTCGAACCTTCCCGCAAGGAGGCATAAGCCTCCGTCTCGCTTTCTTCAACTCCGCATCCACGCCGCGCCACCTCCGCCGCTGCTCCACCGCGCGGCCCGCTTCGCAGACCTCCGCTGTCGCCCTTAGCTGCCGCGCCGCCGCGCGACCCCGTAGCACGCCAAGACCAGATCTCGCCTTCACCGCAATGTCTTCTTCTAGCCCGACCGAGCGGAAGGGACGACCGGTGCTCGCCCCGGACCCGGCAGACGCGCCCGCACACGTGCCAAGAAAGCGCCCCCGCCTCGCTCGACCGAATTGGCATTCTCCGACATCGGGCCGGTGTATGTCGCACTGGTCCACCGAAAGCAACCTTCTCGCTAACCCGGGGGAGCTCCTTTCCACGCAGCACCGACCATGCACCCGCTTCCCCGCCGATATCCGCGGCTGCCGAGTCCTCTCAACCTCCCGCCCCCACCAGATATGGCACCGAACCCGGCCGGTGGGCCAGGGCAGACCGAAGAGGCGCCACACGGCGGGGGGGCGGAGGTACTGAGCCGCATAGCGCCCCCGACACCTCGACCATCGCCGCCTCCCGGGTCAACCACGGTGCGCGAAACAATGGCACGCCATCGGGCCCGACCGTGGCGCCGGCACCTCCTCCGCCAGACATCCTCAACCTCGCGCGAGAATCCACCCTCCCCTCGCTCGCGGCGGAGTCCCCGCTTAAAATCGGGAAAGAACCCGGGCCCCGCCCAACCAAGGGGCCGGCCATCCTCCGCCGCGCTAGAGCTGCTGATGTCATGAATAAGCGAACCCGCCCCCACCGCAAGAGGAGGGCGACCACACCAGGCAAAGAAGCGCACCTTGTCCCCGTGTCCAAACGGGCCGCCTTTGTAACATCCCGATGTTAATAAGTAATTAAAATTTTGATCATATGCCATGCTTTATTTTTGGGTGGATTGTTTGAGCAATGTTTAGTCTCTAATTAATTGCCTAGGTTTGAAAAGAAATGTGAATTTGAAAACAAAATCTAAAAAATGATTTATTTTGTAACCTCTTTTGCCCCTTTTCTCTAGTTTCAAAATTATTCAGATTTTGGGATGGTTCTTAAAGCAAAGATGAAGATCTCGTCAAGCTGAGCAACTTTCATTTTGGGCGTTTTTCAAGTCACAATATGAAATTTGGAGGAAATGGAAGAAGAAGAGGAAAATACGGACTGCTACAGTAACTTCGACGAACAGGCTCCTGCCGCGTCACTGCCGTGCGCCGTTTGGTCGCCCATTCGCGATGTTTCCCGCACCTGGGCGTGTGGCCGCGTTCGTGAAGGCTCCGGCCACCCCTTCATCCTCTTCCTCGGTCTCTCTCCCGCTCTCCAGCTCTCTCTCGCTCGGTCTCTCTCCCTCTGCAGCCATGGCCGCCGGCACAGCAGCACTTGGCGCCCCAGCTCTTGCTCGCCTCCAAGCCGGCCGAGCCTACCCTCACCTTCTCCGCCTCACGCCACTCCTCCATAGCTCCTTCCCCGACGCCGCCGGGAAGCGCAGCAGTAGCGGCCGCCGACGCAGAAGCCGCAGGCTCACGTGGCCGCGCCTCCACGATCCATCTTGGGCCGAGCCAAGCAGCCCCCGCAGGTGCGCACGGACCCCCCTCGTGCTCCTCCGCCACTTCTCCGCCGCCGGAGTGCAGCCCGTCGGCCGGAACCGGCGATTCCCTGTGCGTCCTCTGCTCTGGCTCGCGGCCAAGGACTTCGTGTCAGAATAGAAACTTTTCCAGGGGCCTAGGTGAGAAAAATCGTGACTCTTGTAAATAGTGCTTTATACTTGTTTGTAATTTTGTAAAATATTAGGGACCTTTTTGCAAGATTGTCGGCCTAGGCGTTACTATTCCTGTGGGCCGGCCTGTATGCACAGTACCAGGCCACGCACAGTGTCGGCCAAATCAGGCCCGAAGGCCGGTTTGTTTGAAAATGATTTATTCAATTTCTATTTATATGAATAGTATCTGTTTTTGTTATTTTCATATAAATTCAAATACTTGCTTATAAATTCTGAAAAAAATTTTATAGCCTTTTCATGATGTCTAGTATTTACGAAAATTTTGAAACTTTGATTTTGAGTAGTTCTTGCATGTTTTAAAAATACAAATTTTAATTGAAAAATGTATCTTCCATGATTTTTAGAAAATAAAATATTTATTCAAAAATCATGAAAATTTATTTGGTGCTGTTTTATGATGTGATCTACTTGTATAAAAAGTTTGGGGTCATTTTGAAATGTTTAAATTATTTTCTATATTATGCTTTATTTTATTTATTAGAAAAGTAAGTGTTTAGTGGTTAATGACTTAGGTTTGATGTGTGATTTGGGATTGCTTTGTGAATCTTGGATCATACCATAATTAAATGGTCCTTGAGAACTCCTTAGGCAATGGTGATGATATCTTGTAGAGTAGTTTAACAAGTTGGTTTTGTTGGGTTGCAACTTTATCATGAAGGAAAGTTGTACTCAAGTTGTTTATCATTTCATGCATTCATCAAGCATCATGTTTACCCTTCCGTCATGCTAAAGCATGCATCATCATCTACGTAGAGTATATGAGAGAGTCGATCGTGTTGATGAAGCTTTGGGGAGGGTGTTGATATGGTTTTGCGATGATCAAGCTTCGAGAAGATCCGTCCGTCGACAAGGATAATGTCAAGTATGACTCGGGTGATCTCGTTAAGGAATCTGACTTTTCCCTGCAATACAGGCAAGCCCCGGAGCATAAACCCTTCTCAGTTTTTATAAATACTTTATTCGCCTTAAGTCGAGTGTAATGTGCATTAAGTTAGTAGGAGTTGGTTGATACCGTTGTTGCATGATTACCTTGATCTACGCTATCCGCATGTTATCCCACTAGTATGTGTAGGTCGATCTCTTATGCTTAGTAATGCCTATACTTCGTAGAAGTCTAATGATGGCTTCATCGCTCGTGGATATATAGGTTTTATCTTTTGTTCCTCCGTGCTATGGAAAAAGAGAACACCCGATGGTGGTTCATGAGAATAAATATGTAGTGATGAATTTGAGATCGGACGGGACGTAGGTTGAAAGCCGGGGGGATACCTAGCCGTGCTTGTCCCGTTGGTGGTCGATAAGGACCGGGCCCGCTTTTTGGATTGTTGTTCGACTTTTGAACGCTAGTGCGCCCGCGGCCGCTTGGTCAATGGCACGGCCGCTCGGTTGTCACCCCGGTCGGGCCGACCCTAACTAGCCACATACCCGTAAGTCGGATCTCGGGTGGAGCCAAATCGAAATGGCAACCACGCGACCGAGTATAGAGATGGCGGGAGTAACGTGTACCCACCCTCTACCGGGTCAAACCGCCATTAGGACGGGGTAGGGAGGTGGGGTAATCGTGGCTCGTCGTGGCGCAGCCTCGCTCCCGCTTTTGGACAAATCGAAGAAGGTTGATATATGCAAGCTTAAGTGCTACATATGTCGTGGTGGTTAGGGATCCCCACCGGTTTGAATCGATTCGCGATCGCCGCTGTTTCTCGGTTATGGAGACCCGCTTCTTCGCCCATTCATCGTAGTAATTGAAGAAACAAGGTTACTCATGGTTTTGAAAGGGAAAAGAGATGCAAGTAGATAAGTTGAGATGTGTTGCTTAAAAGTGTTTGAGATAGAACAAAAATCTAGCTTAATTATGCTTCAATAAAATTGATGCTAAAAAGATTGAAAGTAAGGATCCACTTGTAGTAAGCTTTTCTCGCAAACTCCCCTTTTCTAGCTCTACTTCCCTTAAGCCAAAGATATCCTTGAGTCTTTTCTTTTTGTCGGGTAAGTCTTATGGAGTACATTGTGTACTCGGGGTTTGTTAACCCTTGTTGCGTGTGTGACTCGTGATGTTAACCAAGGTTATGTCGGTGGGCTCGACATGATCCGGTTTCTTCTAGTTTCCTCGCCTTCCACAAATTAAGTTAATTCTACTCAAAAGTAACTTGCTCCTATTTTGTAAAATTATGTTATTATTCTTCCGCACTCGATCTATATTTTTGTAACAAATGTTGTAATGTTGTAGCTACTCCTTTGTTGATCCTTGTATGAGTGGTGTAATCGGGTTTTCGATGACACCCGACAAGCTTCTTAAGTTATTGGGTGCATCCGCACAATTGCCGAGGTCTTTGGGACAATGATAGTGCAGTGGGCCAAGAATTAGGAGGTTCTATCACGCCCTTCACGCCTTTGCTCCCACCACGCCCGCGTGCCACCTGCTCCATGCCATCCTGGCCGTGCCGGCCCTCTTCTTCCGCTTGCCGCCTCGTCGCCCCCCTCGCCCCCACCTCCTCCGCCTTGGGCCGCCGGGGGTACAAAATGCCGAACCTGTCAAACACCCTTTCAGCCCAGCCTTCGATAACTCCTCGAGGGCCAAGCGAAATCCGCTTGTACCTCGCGTCCTGCGCACTTCCCACCGCTCTTGGTCCCGCCCTCGACCTCAACGAGGACCCGGCCGGACGCCGACCCCACGAGAGCTCGCCCTCCGGATCCGATGCTCCCACAGAACCTCGAACTCCACCTTCGGGACTTGGACCCAAACTCCGCAGCCTTATCGACATCCTCCACCTCCGCCACGCCGCGAGGGCCGACAACGGCAAAGACACGCCGCCACAAATTCCTCCACCCGCATCCCGCCCGCCGTATCTGACATGTTAGTCAACATGGCTCGCCGCCCCGCCAGGCATTGGTCTCCACCCACCGCCTTCCGGCTGGTCGCCAAGGTTGCGAGAGCTCCGCGCAGATCCACGCCCCGGCAGCTCATAGTAAAACCACCGACAACCAGCCCGCCGACCACTTACTCTTTTCGGGCTCGCGCCGGCAACGAAGCGGCCGGCGCGGTCTGCTGGGTGTGACCGCGTGACGCGCTAACCGCCGCAGCCGCACGCCCCACGGGCGAGGCCGGGGATGCACGCGATGGGCGCATGTGAAGGCCTCCACGCCCGAACGAGGCCCCGCGAGCGGCAGCCCGCATTTAAGATGCACGCCTTCGTGGAAGCAAGCGGGGTTCGGGCTTGGAAGCGGAGTCCAAGACGCCTCATCACACCCAACACGAACTCCGCCGCAGGGAAGCGCAGCCGGCGGTGAAGAACTCCTCAGAACACCACAACCTCGTTGTCATGAGGTTTGGGGATACGATCACCACGGGCGGCCGGGCCTTCACCTCTTCAAGATAGCCCAGCTCACGTACTTGAGCTCGCTTTCCCCACCTTGCTGGGGAGAACATCAGCGGGGAGGTCTCCTTGGGCTTGCCCTTCACCACGCCTCCAACCTTCGCCATCCTCCACCACCGAAACTTGAACGAACTCCGCAAAGGCGCATTCCCGATACCTGGCCCCGCGGTTGAACAGAACGAGGGCAAGCGCGGGCAGGCAAGAGCGAACAGGAACGGGTGAATGCAAAAAGTAGTAAAACTTGAGAGTGCAGAAATTTTACCGGCGCCGGCCGCACCGCTATTTATAGGGGCCAACGAACTCGCCGAATGGACCCCGAGGGCGCCAGATCCGCCGCCACGCACACCGACGGTTCGTGTCCAACGCCCGATTCACCAAGAACTCAACCGCCTCGCCCACGGCAAAACCTAACACGTGTCAAAGCAAATCCACAACCGGCCCAAGAAGAACTCCAGGGCGCCGGGCCGGCGGGAGCCCCGCAAACGCCGAGGCCGCCCGCTGGCCTCCTCCTGGAGCTCGTTGCTCGGCCCGACAAAGACCGACCAAACCCCGAGGGCTCTCGTTGGGGAGGGACCTCGCCAAGGGACCCCCGCAGCTCTCCCGGGCCCAAAGACCCACACACCCCTCACGTGCGGGGGGGCGAGGCCCAACACCCGACACCCCTCGCAGCGTGGGGACGGCGAAAGCAAAGATTCGACACCGCGCAGTGCGGGGGACTGCGGAAAGCAAAGATCCACACACCGCAGCGCTGGGGCGGCAAACGAAGACGACACCCTCGCAGCCTTGAGGCTGCAAGGTTAACGCGACCCTGGCGCAGCGCCGGGACGGCGAAAGCAAAGATCTGGCACCCAGCGCTGGGACGGCAGAAGCGAAGATCTTACACCCGCGCAGCGCTGGGGCGGCAAAACCATACGACACCCTCGCAGCGCTGGGGCGGTAAGGTTAACGCAACGCCGCAGCGCGGGACGGCGGGCGAAAGATTTGACACTTCGCAGCGGGGGAGGCGGAAGCGAAGATCGACACCGCGCAGCGCTGGGGCGGTAAGGTTAACGCGACACCCCCGCAGCTGGGGCGGCAAGGCAAACGCAACACCCCTCGGGAGCTGGGACGGCGGAAGCGAAGACACACCCCAGCAGCGCTGGGGCGGCGAGGTCAACGCGCACCCTCGCAGCCCGAGGGACGGCGAGGCCGAGGGACACCAGTGGGCACGCCAGCGAGGGAGCCCCCAGGCTCGGGGACCAGCGGCGGCGCGGGAAGGGGAAACCCTAATGAGGCCTCCGCATGTTAGGACTTGTGTTTTTACCTTTCCGCCCGATGGGGTTGTACCAAGTTTGCCCGCGGCCCTAGTCGTAAGTGGCAAATGTGACTAGTCCTCGATTTGTAACTACGCTTAAATACCGACCGACGCCTATAAATACGGACCGACAGACGTGATACCGGGGAAGGAAAACATTTTTATGACCTATCAATCAAAAAGGAGACTTTCTTGGGATCCACGCTTTGGCCACGCCACGCACTGGGACCCGCCCGCGGGCCCCAAACCACGTATCCTTTCTCGTGGAAACCCTCGCCCCTCCTCCCGCCGCCCCTGAGCCGGGGTAGGAGGGCAGTGAGTGAACCCCACATTTGTCAAATTGCTTGTAGGTAGATTTGACCCCGTTGAACCCAAACACGTAATGGATCCAAAATCGCACTTTTAAAGGTGATGGACCTAGACGACACAAAGTACAAAGGTAATGGACTGCATTTTGCACTTTTTCATATATGTTGGGCTCCAACCGTAAAATACTCCATCTTAAATTGTAAGGCATTCTAAAATTTTGTAGAGTAAAAGTATTTCAAATTTGACAAAAATTATACGATAAGATAATAGTATTTAGATATCAACTAAGTATCATTGAATTCTTTATTAATTATATTTCCATAATATATACCTATTTGATATCATAAATCTTTATAATTCTCTCTATAATTTTAGTCAAATTTGAGATGCTTTGACTCCCAAGATTTTTGAAATAACTTACTGTTTGAATGGTGTATTAATTACTTGTGTATATCATATAGCTGACCTCGAAACTAACCTATTATATGAATAGACTATACTCCTGCATACTATATATGACGTGGCACCTATGTATTTTTTTTTTTCTCAAATACACAAAAAGGTTCGCGCATCTTTTTGTATTAAGCAGAGAAAACAAAAAAGTTTAGAACGACGCGCCACAAATGACGCACTACGGGGGGGACGAAGTTATACAATCATTTCAGCTAGCAGTAAATTATCAGCCTTGCTCTTACAGTAGATGCGACGGAGAAGAGCTGGCAAGGAGTCAGCGATAGCATATCTTCGCCAATCCCCAACGACGCCAAATCGCGGAGCTGCATATCTTTTTTCTCGAATAGAGCTATTGGTTGCTCTTCTCCCTTCCGGAGAATTGACGCCTAACTGCTCTGTACATAGGCGACGGACAAAGCTCTGACCATTTATATATATCGCCGCCTGCTCTGGGCTCTCGCAACCACCGTGCGGCGCGCCCCTTCGAACGCAACAACCAGCTGCGAGTGTTTGCATCCCTCGATGGAGAACCAGGGAGCCAAACCAATCCGATGCAAAGGTACGCAGCTGGAGGCCGGATCAGTTTCGATTTCGCTGCCTCGTCTTTCTCTCGTCCCATCGGTTTATCAGCCTTTTCCTAGCTAACAACTTGGCCTCCCTTTCCGGCGACGCGCAGCGGCCGTGTGCAGGGCCGCCGGCGAGCCGCTGGCCATCGAGGAGATCGTCGTTGACCCGCCCAAGGCGCACGAGGTCAGGATAAGGATCATCTGCACGTCGCTCTGCCACAGCGACGTCACGTTCTGGCGCATGAAGGTTTGGCTTCCTTGTTTTGTCCGGCCGTTCTAGCCATCGCCGGCCTTCGATCTTGTTGTGGCCCTCATCGCCGTGGACTGCGTACGCCGCTTCACAGTTGTCGTATACTTCGTTTGTTTGTGTGAAACTTTGCAGGACTTCCCTGGCATTTTCCCCAGAATATTTGGCCACGAAGCCTTTGGGTGAGTGCTCGCTACACAGTCCCCTTCCCGCGCATTTGTTTTCTATTTTCTTCACTCAATTTCAACAGCATTCGTTGACAAAGTATGCCGCGTCTTTGCGTTTCCCATTGAGGCTGTCAATTTTAGCGAAACTTGAAGGCTAGAGTGATGTTTGACGTTGAAATCTACATGTGTGTCGTTTTTCGTGGTTGTCTTTGTAGTTGATGACACTTCATAAAAGAAATTGAACTTTTGATTATACTGCTGCTCACCAACACCTGTAGAAAGTGGACATAATGCGATTGTCAAAAGGTTCCAATAAACTAACTATAACCAGCTGTAAATGACATTTGTGTTAGTACTAATTCAAATTAACTCAGAATCGACTGCACAACTAAAACCTAAATAAGCCAAGTTTTATATACACAAGCTGGTATGGTTTTTCTTGATTTTAATCAGTAGGGTATTTTTATATTATCTGCAGAAAAAGGGAATAAGTAGCAACTGCTGTTTGGTTAGCAGCTACTGAAAAAAAAATACACTACATTCCACCTAACACTAATGCTATTGAAGCTGACGTCCTCTTGCCTCTCATTTGTGTCGGTATCTCAATTTTGCATGAAGATTGGGTGGCCAATGTACTAGTTCTAGTTTGAAGTTTTCAGAGATTCGACAGTTGACTTTGCTTTGGAGCTTTGGATAATCAGTGTTCCGGCGAGATATGGTTGTTGGTTGACGCACAAGTTTGAGTTTTTCTAGTTATTATAATTATAATGATTCTTTTTGTGACTCACAAAAAAAAAAATTGATGAATCCATGTCAGTAATAAGAGCATGTGCATGTCCAAGAGTTTCCAAGAGATGGTTGTTGGTTGACGTACAAGTTTGAGTTTTTTTTTCTAGTTACATTAATGATTCTTTTTTGTGAAAAAAAAAATTCTTGACGAATCCATGTCAGTAATAAGAGCATATCCAAGATTTTCCAAAGTTCACTTCTAATCTTTGATTTTTTTTGGTAAGATTAAAAAAAAAACTTCCTCCAATAACTCCCAATCATTCTGCCCTTAGGAAAATCAATTCTTCTGCACAGAAATACGCACACGTGTATCCATTGGTCAATCCAAACGTGGAAGGACGTGGGAAAAAGAAAATAAAAGACAGAATTCCCCATACAAATATTCAAGTTAAATTTAAAGTATAAAAAAGTAGAGTGAATTGAAATAGTCCGGTATTACTGATACAAATTAGTAATTACCATTAGAAATGGTTGGAGAAAGGCACAAATATTACCATTAGTTTGTCATCAGGAGCCTGCTAATCACAACCTGGTCACAAACCAAGATGAGCTCACTGCTCATGGGGGCATGCCTGTGCAGGTTTGTGGAGAGCGTCGGCGAACATGTGGAGGAGTTCGCCGCGGGCGACGCGGTGGTGCCGACGTTCCTGGGGCAGTGCAGCGAGTGCGTGGACTGCAGGTCGTCGCGGAGCAACATGTGCTCCAAGTACCGGTTCGCGGTGCGCCCGGGGATGCCGCGCGACGGCACCACCCGGTTCAGCGACGGCCAGGGGCGCCCGCTCCACCACTTCCTGGGCGTGTCCAGCTTCGCCGAGTACACCGTGGTGGACGTGAACCACGTCGTCAAGGTCAACCCCGCCATGCCGCCGGCGCTCGCCTGCCTGCTCAGCTGCGGCGCGTCTACTGGTCGGTGCCGCAGATGACACGGTTGCTTGTTGCTGTGGGGAACCGTTGGTGATTTTTAACTCTGACCCAAGGAAATCGCAGGGGTCGGAGCGGCATGGAAGCAGGCTAAAGTTGAGCCTGGATCTTCGGTCGCTATCTTTGGCCTCGGCGCTGTAGGATTGGCGGTTAAGTGACACGTTCAGAGCAGATTTATTACCACCACTGTGTACACTTCTCAGAAATTCAGAGTTTGACACCAATACTGAATATTAATATTTGAATTTTTTGACATGCAGGTGGCTGAAGGAGCCAGGATTTGTGGGGCGTCAAAGATAATCGGCGTGGATATAAACCCTGAGAAATATGAACTTGGCAAGCACTTTTGTTTATGCCTTGATTGAAACTGTTCTGAACTTTAAGCCATTTGAAGTGTTACTTCTTACGCACTTTGTCTACTGTTTCTTCCGGCAGGAAAGAAGTTCGGCGTAACACATTTCATCAATCCAAAAGAACTTGGTGAGAAACCAGTCCACCAGGTAAGATCACCTGTGTTCTTGGCTTCTTGCCATTTGGATGACATTTTTTCTAGAACTCCGTAGCACCCAATAGCCAAAGTTCAAACTCCATGTGGGAATGCATTTTTAGGCTACATTACAAAAACACCCATTGTCTTAATGACTACGTTGCAGAGATTATATTCTCGCACACCCCAAAAAAGAAGTGTGCTAGCCGTTTTAGAGAATTCAAGCATTTTTAAGTCTAGATTTACGGATGGCACTGTAGGTATCCCTATACGCTGAAACATGGTATTGACAAAGTGTCCCTGCTATGATTGTCAACAGGAGATCGTCGAGATGACTGACGGTGGTGCGGACTACTGCTTCGAGTGCATTGGACTGGCGGCGCTGATGAACGACGCGTTTCAGAGCTCCCGAGACGTATGCGCACTCATGGCGCCACGACGCTATTCGAGAAACGATCTGGAGTTCTGAATGCACGGTGTTTCTGTTTCTTCCGTGCAGGGGTGGGGCAAGACGATCATTCTTGGAGTGGAAATGCACGGTGCCCCTCTCTCCATCTCTTCTCATCAGATCCTCCACGGGAAATCTGTCGTCGGGTCCTTGTTCGGAGGGGTGAAGCCTAAGCAGGACATTCCCATTCTCGCTGACAAGTACCTGAACAAGGTACATTTTCAGACATACTGAGCATAGTGCCACCTGGCTTGGTAGAGTATGCATGGACTCCTGGCATTTTGTTGCACCAATAATCTTCTGGATTTACCTCTGTCTAGGAGTTGGAGCTTGACAAGTTCATAACGCATGAAGTTGGCTTCAAGGACATCAACGAAGCTTTTGACCTGCTGCTCCAAGGGAAGAGTGTCAGGTGCACCATATGGATGGACAAGTGATGCTTGCACCTCGTTTCAGTGGAAATAATTGATTTGGCAGCTGCCCGAAGAAGTGTTCTCTGTAATCTGTATTGTGCATTCGAGTTTTCTATTATTTTTCATGTCAAACCCGCTGAAATAATTGGTTTAATGCCTATATTTTCATGTTTACTGCTTTCAGAAGTTGAACTGTCCAACTTATCTTATTACTAAGCTTTTCAGAAAATATCATTCTTGATGAGCATTAGCCGAAACTCTAAGTAATATTTTCCTTGTTTGCTAAGTATGTCCTTGAAGCAAAAATAAATAACTCTGACAAATGAAAAATCCAGTGGCGGTCCTAGGCCGGCAACACTAGCGTAGGACCTCTCTCTCACGTGTGCGTCTACCTTACCCTCATAATATAGAAAACCAAGTGTAAACTGCCTTTTTGGGGCCCTAAATTGTGTGTAAATTACATGTTTGAGACACTAAACGAACTTAAATTGAAAAGTCGTCAACAATAAAGTTTTATAACTTTTCGAGATTTACAATTTTCTTTAGATAGTATCTCCACCCAAGGTCATCTAGGACATGTGGCCATTGGTTTTGTAAAAGCTCTATTTGCCCGATATGGCCCACAAGATAATTTCAAATGAAAACGATGTCAATTACAAAGTTTCAGGACTTTTTAAAGATCTACAACTTTCATATTGATAGTTTATCCATCCGAAGTTGTCACAAAAATTTCAATTTCAAAATCAGAAAATTCAGTCGTGCGTTTCTATGACAAGATGATTGTAGATGAAAAAGTCGCGGCATTTTTTAGTGTAAAACTCCCGAAGCTACGCGGCAGGCGGATTCGAGCAGCGACCTCCCCGTCATGCATGTTGGTAGTTTCTTCATCCGAGGTTGTTGCAAAAATTCAATTTTATACGTAGTTTTTTTATGTCAAGATGACTGTAAATGGGAAAGTCACAAGTCGCGTCATTTTTTGTGTGCAAAATCCGTGGTTACGTGGTTGAGGGATTCAAACCAGCGACCTCTTCCTCACACGCACCCGATCTAGCACTTCACTACACTATCACTTATGTCTAGCTTCCCTCTAGGTTGTCCATATATATTATAGAAAAAACCGAGTGTAAATTACGTGTTTAAGGCCCTAAATTGAGTATAAATTACTTGTTTGAGACCCTAAATGAACTCAAATTGAAAAGTCGTCAACAACAAAGTTTTATAAATTTTCTAGATCTATAATTCTGTTTTTCGGAGTATCTCCATCGAGGGTCATCTAGTACATGTCGGCCATTGGCTTCAGAAAATCTCTATTTGCTTGATATGACATACAAGATAATTTTATATGAAAAAGTTGTCAATTATAAAGTTTCGTAACTTTTCGAGATCTACTACTTTTCGTGTTGGTAGTTTCTCCATCTGAGGTTGTTACAAAAATTCTATTTCAAAATCATAAAATTTAGAAGTACTTTTCTATGCATGGGCTCCTGGCATTTTGTTGCACCAATAATTTTCTGTATTTACCTCTATCTAGGAGTTGGAGCTTGAAAGGTTCATAACCCATGAAGTTAGCTTCAAGGATATCAACGAAGCTTTTGACCTACTGCTCCAAGGGAAGAATGTCAGGTGCAGCATATGGATGGACAAGTGATGCAACAACCAGAGTTTCGCATCCGAACCTGAAGCTGCGCACATGTGTGATGCTTGCACCTCGTTTCAGTGGAAATAATTGGTTTGGCAGCTGCCAGAAGAAGTTTTTTTCTGTATTGTGCATTCGAGTTTTTCCATTATTTTTCTTCACGTTCATATGTCAAACCTGATGAAATAATCGGTTTATGCCTATATTTTATTTTTTACTGCTTTCAGAAGTTGCAACTGTAATTACTAAACTATTCAGAAAATATCATTCTCAATGAGCATTAGCCGAAACTCTTAGTATTATTTTCTTATTTGCTTATGTTCTTGTAGAAAATGTCATTATTGGTGAGTTAGTATTTTTAGGCAAATGAGGAATAAATAGTCATGTAATCATGGTGCCATAATGGTTCGAGTCCTTTGTGCACTCCTGGGTAATATCACACGTGAAGCTGAATTGCTCTCCAAATATAGTAGTAGTGCTTATGTACAAAATATAGCTGGAGCCACCAGTTCAGGCAGGATTGCAGGTAAACTTATCATTGGTTCCAAGTTTAGACTGCCATTCCACACCACAGGTTTAGCAAAACCTGCAAAAGCGCGCATGCATGCGACGAGGCGCCCCTTTATCCTCTGCTTCCTCGGAATGCCTCAAATTTTAGCGCATTTCCAATCGCCAACCCTCCAAGGTCCAAGATCCCTTGCTCCGATCGCCGTGCAGCATTTCAAGAACCGCTCAAATCCGTCGCGGAAGAGATGCAGGAAAGCCGGCGGGACATGGATCATCAGGTCGCCCAGCTTCGGGGCGAGCTCCGCAAGGTGCGCGACGAGCGAGACCGCGCGCACCGCGTTCTGGAGGTGACCGACTGGAAGGCGCTGGCTTCGGCCAATGACCGCACTGCCATCGAGACGCTCGAGGTCGAGCTCAAGGTGTCGCGGGAATCCGAGAAACGGATGCTCGACTCGCTGGCAACGCAGACGAAGCAGCTGGAGCTCACCAAGATCTCGCTCGAGGAAGCCAAGCTCGAGATCGCGTCGCTGCAGGAGACCATCCAGAGCCTGGAGGCCGCCAGAAGCCCCCCTCGCCACGACGCCGAGGATCCGGCGCGACCGCGACATGCAGAGGGTTCACGGCGAGCTGCGGGTGGCGCTGGCGGCGGAGGAGAAGAGCAAGAAGGCGATGGAGGAGTTCGTGCTGGCGCTCAAGGAGGTGAACGCGGGCTGCACACGACCAAGCAGCAGCTGGCGCGCGCGCAGCACGAGGCGGAGTCGGCCAGGCTGGACGCCGACCGCCTGCACATGTCGGGGAAGCGCAAGGACGAGAAGCTCCGGGCACTGTCGGACGAGGTGGCGCGCCTCCGCGCCGAGGCCGAGGAGTCGTTCACCACGTGGCGGGGCAAGGAGGCCGGGTTCACGGCGTGCATGAAGTCGACGGAGGCCGAGCTCGCCGAGGCGCGGCGCGAGAACACGCGGCTCCTGGAATCGCAGCGCTCCTGGCGTGCCGAGGTCGCCAAGCTACGGGACATCCTGAAGCAGGCGGTCAAGGACACCAAGGTGGCCAAGGAGGCGCTGGAGGAGGCGAGGAGCGAGAACGCGCTGCTCAAGGGCGTGCTCGGCGACAAGGACACCGCCGTGAAGTGCACGAAGCAGGAGCTGGAGTGCCTCCGGATCAGCGAGGCCGCGGCGCGCGACAGCGTCAAGGGAGCTGAAGAGCATGCTCGTGGCGACGTCGTCGAGCCCCCGGCCTCCGCGGCGGCTGAAAAGCTGGACTGGGAAGAGAGCTCGACGCCGCGTGTAAGGGTAGGACCGCCGGGGCTGGAGAAGTACCCGTCGGATTCGAAGATAAGACCGCCGGCCGGAATCACGCGGCCGCGGCGGTTGTCGGAGAACTTCGAAGGATCGGCGTACGACATCTTTGGCACGATGGACGACCAGAAGAGTGGTGATTTGGGCGTGTTCTCGTCGATGCCAAGGTTGCCCGCCCGGCGGCGCGTGGTTCTTCGCAAGGTTGGCAGCTTGTTCCGGTGGAAGAGCTTCACTAACAAATAGCCGCTGGGAAGGAAACAGGGCAGTGGCAACTGGTTCCGTTTTTTGCTCTCGTAATCTTGAGGTGCTCCTGGATTATTGTGTGGTGTATATTAGTACTATAATACTAATTGAGTAATTGTATATATAACTGTGAAATCTTAAAATTGATCAGTGTTGTTGAGAATGCGCACCTGATAACCTCGGGGTGAAACTGAGGAGTTTTGAAAGTGTCTACAGAGCAAGCGTTTCTGCCTAGCAACAGTGACTTGCGTTGGATGGGGATCCAGGGCAGATTGGCAGCCTCTACTAGGCCACTGCCCTACTCTAATTTCACAGAAATAAGGAATTGCATCAAACAATTTATAAAGTAGGAAACATAACGATTTCAGCATCACAAAGGAGGCCTTAGCTTGGAGGCCACTGATAATAATTGTCACTTTGGGACGTAAGAATTTTGATAATATTGTACTAGGAATTTTAGTGGAATCAGTTCATTTCTATAGGGAAAAAAAGCATGAAACGGGAGGTGGGATCCTGTATTTCCAAGGAGACCTCAATCCAAAAACTCATCAGTCTAACTTTACCTCAATGGAACCCTCGCCTCAGAGCCGGAGAAGACAGATCTCAAGAAGCAATGGCAGTAGCAATTCAAATGCACACAGAATCGAGTCATTGCAAGTTTCAAAAAACACTAGCAAATTTTTGAATTCCCAAACTTTTACGTGGTTATTAAATTTAACCATCACTTGACAATCCAACAAAGTTCAAACTGAACAAACGGATTTTATTACATTTTATTATGCCAAAAGGAAAAAAAAATGCAGCTTGTGTGCGCATGAGCATAGGCAGAACTGGACCTTAAGCGGACCTTACCAGATTAGGTGAGCATAGCCTAGCCCAGCCCAAGGTTTTAGGCCCAAAATAAACGGAGCGCAGACGGCCCTGGTAACGGCATGATGAGGGCCGAAAAGGACACCCTCTCCTCTATCTGGCCTGCCGTCCTGCGTCACTGCGTGGGCTGCGTGCGTCCTGCACCCCGATTCGCCGGCACGGACGCACGACGATGGACGACGCTGCCAGGTGCAGTGCCCACCCGGTGCCGCGTGCCGCACAGTTTCTAATTGTACCACACGCGTGATCACATCGTCCGCGCCAGAGTGAGGGAAACCTACAGGAACGAGCCCTGCGCTTCCCTCGGTGTGACGGGGCTTTTGCCACGCAAAACCAAACCGACCCGCGATCGCGATCGCAATCGCAATCGCAAGACGAGTTGTCGTGCACAGCCACAGTGCTGGCAAACGGGAATGTAGATCGACGCGACGCACCGACCCGCGCACCGGTGTTGGTCCGCCAAGGATCCAGAGCACACACAGAGCCGCCCGTGCGGTGGCCGTCCGTCCGGCTTTCCACGTCAACGGAAGGAATCTGTTGTGAGTTGTGAGGGTCGCTCCCAGGTCCACATCCGATGCACCTGCACCGGTGGTGACACGTCCCAGTTTCAGGTGTGCAACCTCTGCAGCCGACAGTCGGAGCCGGCGGGCACAACAAGAACAAGAGCAACAGCGCTGTGCGCTGCGACCTGCCTAGCTTCATTGCACTTGCACTTCGTTTCCAACTTCCAGCGGCCGGTGTGCGTTCATGTATGTACTCTGTCATCGAGCTGGGGTGTGACGGTTGCCAAATGCCAAGTACTAGTATACTTCTACTAGTATACGAGCATATACGAGTATTGTATAGTATCCGTGAATAGTTCATCATCCAATCAAGCCTAATCAATCTCTGGTCAGATAATATGAGTGCATGGTCAACTCAATTTTCTGATGCTCATGTCATCATGTATTCATTGTGTACTATTTTAGAGGCTTGCACGAAGGGCAAGCAAGCATTCCCTCGCCGCCACAGATAGTAATAGTATTATATTTTGTTCCTTGACCGAGCGTACGTTTTTGTTTCGGTCATATACGTTTGTTTGAAATATTCCTCCCGGTTTTCATGAATGCAGAGTTGCGTATGTGAACAATTGTTCATCAAAAACTCTGACTTGGTTACCTCGAAACTGCACAGCCATCTTCCTAAAACTATATGAGCCCCACTACATTAAACCTATGAGCTTAGTAGGTTATACAAGCAGTTTGGACAAGCAACTAATTTAATTTGGTAAACCCTTCATGATATGTACAAAAAAATGACTGCATAAATAATGTGAGAGTATAAAACAAACACACAGTTGACAATGTGAGACACCTCTTGCTACCCGCTTACATAGAGACGATAGTTTTTAATAAAAAAATTCATTGTTGCATTAATTATTTAACATCCCTAATTATTTTCCCCAACCGATCAAAAGTAGAAGTTTGGGAAACAAATGTTGACAACAACTGACATGTTGAAGTTTTTTACAATGAGTGATCCCATGAGAATATAGTGAACAATTAGTGGTTTTCTCAAAATATATATCTTGTCTAAACCGTCGTTCCTCCTAAGCACAGAAAGGACAACCAGAAACTAATCGAGGTGCAGTGGGCTAGTAATGTGGCGGGCTGGCAGCAAAAGCCTTTTATCATCTCAGGAGTCTCTCCTCCTGCATTTTACACTACAAATCAATGCAGAGGTGGTGCAATGAACTTTGAGATTTGCCCACGCATGTGGCGATCTTTCTCGTTCCATGTATAGTCTCTCGCCTCAAAGTAGACCACGTACAACGAACGACGCATGATGCCACAGGAAAGAATGCTCTCGCTCCTAGGACGGCCAAGGAGAGACCCCGTTTCCTCAGCGGCAACCGACAACACACAAGAGCAGAGTGAGGGAGCTGCATTGTTGAGCTACCCTGCCCAACCAAGCACGATTGGCAGATGGACGGAGTCGGGGCAAGAGCAAACAAACAATTCCGGATCAGGACAAGCCAGCTTCACATCAAAATGATGTAACACCAGCAAAGGAGAACAAAAAGCAAAAGAGACAGGCAGAGGATTCAGGACGCTAGAAGGAGCAAAACAACAAATGAAGAAGATGGAGTATAAATCCCAGTCATAGAAGAGACAATTAATCTTGGAGAACCTTGTTTTGGAGGGTTTGCTACGGTATTACTAAATAACTATAAACTGTTGATGTATACATTTTTTAAACAAAGAATACTTGTACCTAGGAAGTAAAAATAAATTGGCTCTGGTATGGTATGAGTCTATGACCAAGACCAGTTGTGCCGTCACTGGACCATTTGCTTCATCGATTTTGCCTACTCCACAGATGGTGATGTTCTATATCTCATATCGCCGGTCAATTTCAGTTGAGTAGTCAAATTGGATGAAAACAGGTTATCAAATACTAATTGAAACCGGCTGGATCCGTGGTCAATCCGAGAATTTTACATGGCAAAAACTATAAATTCAGCTGATGGTTTCTGCGGATGCTATTTTTATTGTATAAGAGAGCAACAATATACATTGGCTCATAAGTTCGAAACATTAAACACTATTGGATATTGGCACATAGAATTGATCCACATATAATATACACTTCGTAGTTGTTTTCTTCTTTCTTCTAATTTTACAAAATATAAGCACACACGACTTCTCGAATAACCATTCCCCCAAAAAAAAACCCAAATAGTACAGAATGATGGATACTTTTTGGCTTAGTCTCGTGTACACAATAGAAGAAAGCATGCTAAAACTGCAGATTAATAAGCACATAAGTATTTGGAAGGGGAAAAACACTATACACCGACCGATCGAGGAAACCGGCTCTCTGAAGCGTGTGTGTGCATGGTGTTGCCATCTGATCTGATGAGGGAATTCAGAAGAATACCCACTTGGAGCCCGTCTTCTCCTTCATGGTTTTGGAGTGGAAGAGCTCGCCGCCGCCGCCGCCGCCATCGGCGTCCCCGGCGTGCCGGCGCTTCTCCGCCCCGACGAGCCTGGACAGGAACCTCCCGATCTTCTTCTTCTTGCCGCTCTTCTTCCTCTTCACCTCCGCCTTCCCTTGCGCCGCCGCCTCGTCCTGCCTTCCTGTCGTCGTCGTCGTCGTTAGCGGCTTCTTCTTATTAGCAGAGGTCGGCATGAGCGGCTGGGAGAAGGCGGAGACGTCGACGAAGGAGGAGCCGCCAGGGACGACGTGGACGGAGCTGACGTCCGCGGAGAGCACCGTGTGGTGGGGCGGCGGGGACGAGCCGCCGGAGGAGTAGGGCGACGTGGTCGCCGAGGAGGAGGAGGCCCGCGTGGTGGTGGTCGCCGACGAAGAGGCGGAGAGGTGCGCGAGACGGTCCCGGAGGCAGTACGGGCACACGCCCTTGGACATCCGGTGCTCCGGGTGCCGCTTGCACCGGTCCTCCCACTCTGACCGCCGCATCGTCGCCGCTGTCTCTGTGTGCCTCGGCGGTCGGCGCCTTGCTACTGCGCTTGCAGCTGGGTGTTCCGGGTGCTTAGGGTTTTCAATTCGACGGGCGTGGCGGCGGGTTGGGTTTGTTGCCTTGCCGCGGTGTTGGCGCACGGGGACGGGGAGGCCGCACGCGAGGGAGGGGAGGGAGGAAGTGAAGTTCGGCGGAGTCCGTTGAGGAAGAAGGGGAGAGGACGGGAATGGTTGTTGCGATAAAAGGGCGGGCGCCGCGTTGCGCTTGCGCGTGCGTACCAATGCCAATATATCGGAGCTTGAGTTTGCTAAATTTTTTGAATTTGAATTAAATTATTAAAAGCCGTGTTCGTGTTTCGTGATTCGCTTTTGTTTCCTCGTCATCACTACGAAACCAAAGAGCGGCGCATGGTGATTTCTGGTGCAGTGGTGCTGCTATTTGTCGGCTAGAGCAGTAAGATTTTCTGGATGGCTTTTCTCTAAAAAAAAAAGATTTTCTGGATGGCTAATAACACACTTCACATTTGTCTCCAATAAAGGAGCATGTTGATACTGCTAGTTTGTCCTTATTGTGACAAGTTACCACTAAATAAAATTTGCTGACCTACCCTCGAGGAAACAATTTGTGATTCCGCTAATCAGCAGGCAGAATTACTCTTACAAGAAAAAGGGCTGCATAAGTGCATAATGGACGACTAGCACGGGTGAAAAACTACAAGATGTTTTATTAAAAGAGAAGAATCGGTCGTCCATCAGGACTAGTAGCACGTCCGGCCAATTCCCCTGCTTCGATCCGTCGCCACACACGTCCGCTCAAACTAAAGGGAGATTCCAACACGTCCCGTTGCTGGCTGACTCAGGCGTAATAGAAGATGGACAGGAAGCAAGCAAGAGAGAATCCTTGAGCGCAGCCCACGCCACGCACGCACGCACCCACACAAGCCTAAACAGCGGCCGGTCAAAAGAAACTCTCGTTGCTTCCTTTAGCTGCACGTCTCCCCCAGTGGGATCTGGTATTCGCGACCTCCTCCAACTTTTCTTCTGTTCCACACTACGCTTCGAAAAACAGAGAGGGAGAAAAAAAAAAAAGCGGAAAGAAAAAACACGCTGGAAAGAAGGGAAAGATATGGCCGGAGGGGTTCGTGGCAGACAGTGGCCATGGCCCGCGAGCGCAACCGCGTGCCATTCCACAAGTCGACACGACAAGTAGCCGTCGCCGTCACTGGCACGGTGGACTTGACCGGTCAGCTACGCAGCCATCTCTATCTGATGCGCGCGTGCGCGGGCCGCGTGTGCCTCGCGCACGGCCGGCTCGTCCGCCGTGCGGGTCGGGGCGGCACCGGCACCTGTCGCCGTTGCCCGTGCTCGGCATGGGTTCTGACTTGATCAGACATCCGGGGCCACCGATCATACTAGTACGACCAACACCAACAACGCACCGCGTCGGGGGTCGGGGGTCTGGTGGCGTTCGCGTCGGCTCGGCTGGACCGCTGGATACGTAGTACTATTTGGTAGAGGCCGCCGGGACAAGACAGCGACGCGTGCGGTCGCGGCGGGGCACGCCATGCAAGGCGCGAGCCGCTTTCGTGCTCTCGCTTGTCGTCGTGCTAGCTTCTGGTCGGCTGGTCGGCGTTTTGCTGTCGCCGGGCCTGCCGTCCTTCTAGGACTTGCACACAGTTGGCATGAGTCGGTGAGCGCCAGTCGCCTCCCAACTCCTTCCGATTGAAGTGCATTCATGTTTGTTTGAAGAAAAAAAAAATAAACGAGATCGAGGCTGGTCAGTATCCAGGGATTTTGTGGCGTGCCTGTCGTTCCAATTAATTGGACAGCATGTACTCCCCTCGTTCATGATATTTGCGGTCTTTTGACTCATATAAATTGTGTTTATTTGCTCACCTTATTCAAATTTTTGTATATAAATTATAAAACAAACAAAACGTCATTCTGAATATCTTTAGTGATGTAATAAGTCATAACAAAAGTGGTAATATTTATTAAAAAAAAAGTTAAATAAGGCGAGAGGTCAAACACACTTTATATGAGTCAAAAAATTGCAAAGTATTATGGAACGGAGGGAGTACTATCTCCGTCTCAAAATAATTCATCATGTTGACTTTTAAGGCGTCATGTTTGACCGCTTCGTCTTATTTAAATTTTTTATATAAACATCATCCATTTTGATGTGACTTATTTTATTATTAGAGATACTTTAATAATAATTTATTTATTTCCTTAATTGTATAAATAATTTGAATAAGACGGCGGTCAAACATGATGTCTTAAAATCAATGTAGTCCAATGGTAGGGCCGGTCCAGGTGGGGCGCTACCCACCGGGGTTCAAATCCTAGTGCTTTCGCACCTTTTCACGGGATTTTTTTCAAGGATTTACCGGGCGTTATGCATTAAGTGGTAGCGGCGTTCCCGTCGACGACGACGGCGCTATGGTGACTTCGAGAATCTCCGATCTGCCGGCCGCCCCGTCGGCCTGGAGGTGCTCATAGGGGTAGGGTTTATTTCGTGTGTTCATAGGGGTGAGTGTGCGTGCGTGTTATGAGTGTCCGTGTTATGAGTGTCTGCGTTGTCTTGTGTAATTCTCAAAAAAAAAAAATCAACATGGTGAATTATTTTTTGAGACGGAGGGAGTATGTGCCCAGGCGCAAGTCGTCCCGGTGTGGTTCCCTTTACGTCCGATTCCCACCGCGTCCGACGGGCAGCATGTATTGAGCGATTGCTTTGGGTTTAATTTGTTGTTTGTTTCTTGTGACGTGTTGTATTTGTGTAGCGTCGTAGGAGCACTAGACTACCCGGATGCACTCTGTGATTATGTTAATTTTAAGTTCTTTTTATGTTTAGAGGTCCTGTAACGACGTACGGACACACAGTCAATCAAAAAAAAAAAAAAAAAAAAAACAGCTGTGCAGCATTTCTCGGCGTCTCGCCACTAACACTTTTGGTGCGCCCATGCGTAAACAACTGTACATCGTGGGCTGTAGACGGACCGATATAAGCTACCCAAAAAGGCCTGGCAGATAAGTGGGCTTCCGTCCAAAAGCATCGTGCAAAGTAGGATATCTTCGAGTGCTAGAATCTGGAACTCGGTCCAGTTAGTGCCAAACTAATCCTCTAGCCCATGTTAAAGTGACTCTAACATATTTTGGGCCAACTGTCTAGAAGCAACATCGAATGGGCTTTTCTCGTGGAAGAAAAGGCCTACAATGGATCGGTCAGGCGGTCAGGCTATTGGTTGCGCAGGCCTATAAATGAAGGAAAACATCATTTTTCGGCTTTCTAGACTAACGTCGTAGTCTAGTTTTCTTTCTTGATCTTTAAAACTAAATAAATTGTGTCAAGGGGTTCACGGCCTTGATGGCAAAGGTCATTGGTTGCGGGGCTCCCACCCGGGGTTCAAATCACGGGTTACGGCTACAATGCAAGTTAAGTGGTAAGCGGCGTCCCCATCGATAGCAAGGCGCGTGTGGTGATATCCACAATGAATACGTTAGAGATACACATTAAGGTGGGACCCACACTTTTATTTAAAAAATAGGCGACAGAGACATTTTTTATTTCCTAGTGTTGCACCACAAGCTTATGGTCGACCCGAAGAAGCGCTTCATCTGTTGCCACACTCCACAATGGCTACGGTGCATTTTTGTGCATGCATTAAATTCTTAATGTTACCTTTTTTTTGGGGGTACATTGTGGATGCCCTAAGGTTTGTAAACCACAAAAAACATTACAAAGCTCATAAGGTTTGTAAGCCAAAAAAATATTTCCTCGCCTTTGAATCAAGTATGTGAAAATTACCATCTTTATGGAAGTACCCATGTTAAAAAATGACTAGATTGGAATGCACATTTTCCCCAAATGCTAAAAAAGGTTTGTATCTCAATAATTTAATTTTTATTATAGAAGAATCTTAATAGCTGTTGCAAGACCTCTTTTTTTACGAAGAGATATAGCCGATCCACTAAGGATACATTTATATATTATTATGAAAATATCTTAAAATTCCACGACCCCTTTGTTCCATAGGTCAGGAAGCATTGCTCAATTTAGCCAATCTATATAGTTTTTAGAAACATCACAACAACAACAACAACAACAACAACAACAACAACAACAACAACATAGCCTTTAGAATCATCACGATGCAAAAAAAAAAAAAAAAGTTTATAACAGCCTAACTTTATAAGTTCTGGAATGGATAGCTAGATATTAGTCCATCTGTCCAAAATAGCCGATGTACTCATTCTAGTCAAATTATTTTCAGTTCGACTAAGTTCATATAATAATACATGGTACTAAACAAGTTGTATTAGACTCTCGAACGTGCATTGCACGGTATTCATTTAAGAGGAAGAGAGTTTCGGTAGAACATAAACGAACACAACGCCAGTAATCCACTGACTGAACAGCCCGCGGGCAACAAGGTTACCGTCTAATATATTATATTATTATGCTTATATGGTGCTATAAATGTTCATGTTCAGACTTAAATCTTCAAATTAATTTAGCACGGTACGTCTCATTATTTGATTAGATAAAACTAGACGGGGGATTTGAACTTTCCAAGAGTTGGTTGGAATGTCAGGGAACCGCGGGAGTCCATCAGCGACCGGAAAATTAGACTACTCCTACATCGACGACAAGATGTCACGTCCTAAGTACATTCATAACACCATCTTGCAAGTTGCAACTCATGAGCAATTTGCCACTACTAGTTCCAGCCGACATGCATGGTGATACGTCCTCGGCTGGCTCTGATTGCATTACAGCCGAGTGTGCCAGTGTGCCACAGATGCGCGACGGACAGCCAGCCCCTCTCTACACGTAACAACCACGGTGTTCCCGGTGGAATAGCAGCGTGCAGCGCAAGAGACGGCGCCGCAACCAGGACGACGCCGACACGCCACACCCGTTCATCAGAGGCGCACTGCTGCCAGTTCAGTTCACGCGAATGCTGCAAGAAGAAACTCCCCGTTCGGCGCTCGCGAGTCGCGATCGGACATTTCGCTCCAATTTCATCTGAAGACTCCGATCCGCCCCGGCCGCCGGCGCCTTAGCCAAGACTCGCCCGCCCGGTCGTCCCCGCCAGGCACCAGCAGCCACAGGGAGCAATAAAACACTGCCACTGTGCGACCTTGACGGCACATCAACCCATCGTTGCGTCGGGGTACGCCACAACTCCTCCCATGAATTCTTCGTTCATGCCCCGGCAAATCTGCTTATCAGTGAGAACATTGGTCACTCTTTGCATGGTTTTCCCATGGCACATACTCCCTCCCTCCGTCCCTTTTTAGATGTCGCTACGGGATGCGTGTCGGTCAAACTTTCTCAACTTTGACTAGATTTATAGAAAATACGTGCAACATTTATATCTCCAAATAAATTTATTAAAAAACTAGACTTAAATATCTTTTCAATGATACTAATTACTTAACATAAACATTTATATATTTTAATATATAATTTCGATAATTTGAAAACGTTCACTTCCGGGAAGCGAGACGGAGCAGTATATGTGCCTACAGTAGTTTCCGCACCTGCACCTGCACATCCTGGAGTGCTGGCGCTGGTCACGGCTCTGCTGAATTGCTTCAATGTCACTGCAACAGCCCACGATTTGTGGCAAGAACACCCACGCACGCACGGCAATAAACTCGATGCCGTTCCTGACAGAGACGGGTGGCTCCTGTTTGATCTACGTACAGCCCCCGCCCGCGTCGCACCGTGCCAGGTCGCGTCGCCAACAGGAGCCAATATAAAACTGCCCACATGGCCCAAGGCCCCGGGGGCGTGTGTGTGCGCGCGCGACCCGTCCCTTTCTTTCTTTACTTCTCGTGACGTCTCACCGTATGACTTGCTTGATGTTGTTGACGACGATGCCTTCTTTGTTTGTGTGTTTGCGATGCTTGTGCCTGTGTGCCCCCACAGCCGAGAACGACGCGTACCAAACCTTGGCATAAACTTTCTGATCGTCGTCCACTTGGAGGGAGGTGGTGGGGTCGACACGCCGAAAACCACCCAAACACTTTTCTAAACGAAAGCCGGACTTTTCGTCTTGGTAAATGACACCTGCAATTTGGAATTCTCTCGAAAAGCTTCTATAAACGGAAATAAAGCATCACCGTTCCTTCTTTTAAGCCTGCTTTGCCCGTATGCTAATCCTCAATCAGAGCTCTCACCTTTTGCAGCCTTCCTTTAGCCCTCCTAGGGGCTTTTCTAAAGGAAAATGCAGTATAATTTTTTTCAATATTTTGTACAACGGTTCCTATCTTTCTCGAGATTTAAAAGAGGACACAGTACATGCCTCTGCTGCTGCGTGGTGGAAGGGGGAACATGCCGCCATCTTAGCCAGCCGGGTACTCACAAGCTCCACGCTGCCTCACATGCCATGAATCTTCCACTAACTTTGCCACACCGCTAGGTCGATCTGGATTGCCGATCTTGATTACTTTCTTATTTTAGATTCTAATCAACTAATTAATAAACTAATCTTCATTTTCAAAGCACCGAAGCTGTGACGCCCTTGCGTAAACAAGTGAGCATCTATGCATTTAACTATTCAAAAATATCTGGTTATTTTAGCATATCACAATTCAATATACTAGTAGGAATTTGTTTCCACACTAGCGAAAGAGTGGCCACTGGCCACCAATCAAATACATCACATTGTGCGTTGCAAGCCAATGGAAGGAGTGGCCAGAGAAACCGAAGAATATAATTTTCATTGATGTACCTCATTTTGACATGTTCTTATAAAACCATTTCCCACTAGCCATAAACATGTATCCAATCACTTGTCTGACTTTTGCATTGCATGACAGAACAGAAAAGGGGACAAGTTGTTGGAAAAAGCGAAATCCCAATAAGCCGATAGACTTATCTGTTTCATTCATCTTATAGACTAGCTATAGAATTTAGCCCCTATGACGCTTCAAATCGGCCACTTTTGTGGTGAACTAGCGAGGCATTGACCATTTTTGTATCAAATGAACCATGAGCTTGGTATTTGGAGTTAGGGCTGCTTGGTTCTTAGCCACACCTTGTCGCCTAAAGTTTGGCGAGCCACGGAGACAAGGCAGACGTTTGGTTCAGTTTTTTTTTACACTGCCCTTATTCCTATCGTTTTACTTCTCCTACTCGTCGCTTTGCGGTGTAAGTGTGGTGGCGATTCTGGCTGCCAAAGTGGGCATGGTCGTGGCTTATGTGGCTAGGTGAAGTGTGGCCACGAACCAAGCAACCTTATAGTTTAAAACTTTGAACTATATAGTATTGCTACACTTGATGTATCAATCATATTATTTGTTGAGTGATATGTAAGTCTTATTTGGTAGAACTCCTACCGACTCCGTTTCGATTTCTCTGTACATCGTAGCAAGGATTATTTTTTTGTTCCTCTTCTCAAAAGAAACAAGGAGGTAATAAAACCATATTTTTAGCCACGCTAGCACTCGCTCTGCAATTCTATAGCAAAGAGATAAAGTAGTTTGAAGCCGTGTCAAACGCGTAAGTAGTATATCTGCACATATCTTAGTGCACATATAGTTCAAAACTCATAAAAATCTTCTTAAGGCAATAAGAAATAGCTATTTATTATTGATAAATGAAAAGTCATTATTTGATAGCAAATCACTGACGACTTATTAGACCAATATAAATCAGTAGCCTAATTCACATCGGCACTCTCGTCACACAACCGGGCAACCCGCAACCATTGTACTGCATATAGCAGCCTCAAACATGGCATGGTTTTTAGTTCCCAAACGAGGAACAAGGACATTTATAGAACATCATTGCAAACGTAGAAGAACCAAATCAGAGAAGAGGATGACATTTGGGTCCCATCTTAGCCAGCCGGGTACTCTCAAGCTCCACGCCCTCACATGCCATGAATCTTCCACTAACTTTGCCACACCGCTATGTCGATCTGGATGTCGATCTGGATTGCCAATCTTGATTACTTTCTTATTTTAGATTCTAATCAACTAATTAATAAACTAATCTTCATTTCCAAAGCACCGAACTGTGGTGCCCTTGCATAAACAAGTGAGCATCTATGCATTTAACTATTCAAAAAATATCTGGTTATGTTAGCATATCACAATTCAATATATTAGTAGGAATTTGTTTCCACACTAGCAAAAGAGTGGCCTCTGGCCACCAAACAATACATCACATTGTGGGTTGCAAGCCGGGGAGTGGTCGAGAAAAACCGAAGAATATAATCTTCATTGATGTGCCTCATTTTGCCATGTTCTTATAAAACCATTTCCCACTAGCCATAAACATATATCCAAGCACTTGTCTGACTTTGCATTGCATGACACAAATGAAAAGGTGACAAGTTGTTGGAAAAAAAAAAATACCAATAAGCCGATAGACTTCACTTTGATTCATCTTATAGACTAGCTATAGAATTTAGCCCCAATGGACGCTTCAAATCGGCCACTTTTGTAGTGAACTAGCGAGGCATTGAACATTTTTTTTTTTGTATCGAATCGAACCATGAACTTGGTATTTGGAGTTAGGGCTGCTTGGTTCTTGGCCACGCATTGTGCGCCTAAGGTTTGGCGAGGCAATGAGACAAAAGCGGATGTTTGGTTCAGTTTTTACACCGTTTTACTTCTCCTGCTCGTCGTTTTGCAATGTAGCGTGTGTGGCAGTGTGGCGGCGATTCTGGCTGCCACAGTGGGCGTGGCTGTGGCTAGGTGAAGTGTGGCCACGAACCAAGCAGACCTATAGTTCAAAACTTTGGACTATATAGTATTGCGACACTTGATGTATCGATCATATTATTTGTTGAGTGATATGTAAGTCTTATTTGGTAGAGCTCCTGCCGGCTCCGTTTTGATTTCTCTCGTACATCGTAGCAAGGATTATTTTTTTGTCCTCTTCTCAAAAGAAACAAGGAGGTAACAAAACCACTATTTTTAGCCATGCTAGCACTGGCTGTGCAATTCTATAGCAAAGAGATAAAGTAGTTTGAAGCCCCCGTGTCAAACACGTTAAGTAGTATATTTGCACATATCATAGTGCACATATAGTTCAAAACTCATAAAAATCTTCTTAAGGCAATAAGAAATAGCTATTTATTATTGACAAATGAAAAGTCATTATTTGATAGCAAATCACTGAGGACTTATTAGACCAATATAAATCAGTAGCCTAATTCACATCAACACTCTCGTCACACAGCCGGGCAACCCGCAACCATTGTCCTGCATATAGCAGCCTCAAACATGGCATGGTTTTTTGTTCCCAAACGAGGAACAAGGACATTTATAGAACATCATTGCAAAACGTAGAAGAACCAAATCAGAAAAGAGGGCGACATTTGGGTCCCATTTAGAGGACGGACCAAGTGGACAATCCACAAGATGAAACACCGTTTTGGAGCTGAGAGTACTCTTACAGCCAAACACTCCTAAAAAACAGATTCAACACCACTTAAAGCCAACTCCAACTAGATTTCTATAGTAGAGTTGCTATGTTCAAGTTGGAATCATGCCAAACAAGCCCTTTATACGCTCATGGTAGCACAACTTTCTCATTTTTTTTTTTGTCGAAAAGGCCTAAGGTGCAGCTAAATTATACAATGCTAAAAGTATTTTTTTTTAAATAGAGGCACTTTTTAGAAGCTAAACCAATCACAACTATTAAATGCTCTATTTTTGTAAATGCTAGGTGAAAAATATAACTTTCTCAAAAAATGGAAAAGATTAAGCTTCATCATCAAAATAGAGGATCAGACCACACACAAGAACATAGTTGGACAAACAACCAAACAACCAGCATAGCAATCCTAAAAATAAAAGGCCAACTATAAAACAAGTTCATACTTGTGCCTCAAGATGCATTTCCGCAATGGAAATATGTAACATATGCTTCTTGTTCTTGGAAGCTCGTTCTACCTATGCTAGATACATGCTCTTTCAATGGTTCGTCAATCCCAAATGTGGTCTGTAGTAACCGCTTTGTCCCAAATTACTTATTATTGCTACTTGCATATGCTAGATGCATTTAGATATACATTATGTTTAAATACATAGTAAAAATCAATTTGAGATAGAGGGAGTAACATTAAAGCTCGGTTTGGTACGGCTCCACCTCCCTATTGAAGTTGTTTTTTTAGACTTTGGCTCCATGAACGACTCCATCGAGTGGAGCTTTGAAGCCGTTTTAGAAAACCGTATAGCAAAATATAGCTCACCCTTAAAACATGCTCTCAAATATTGCCAATGAGGTGAAGCCACATAAAGCTACTATTTTAGAAAAACCGTATAGCAAAATAGCTCACCCTTAAAACATGCTCTCAAATATTGCCAATGAGGTGAAGCCACATAAAAGCTACTATTTTTAGCTACATCATACTTCAAACCAGCGTGAGAGCATTATTTAAGAGGGTTCTTAACGGAAGTCGGTTTGTTTTTCGATTTGGCACAAAAGGGCTCCGGGAGAAGCCGTGCCAAACCGGGACTAAAATATTTTTGATACAAGCTAACTTTTAGAAGCTGATGAAACCTATAAGATTGTCTGAGTTGGCTTATAAGGTCGTGGCTGTTTGGATGCCGGCTTATAAAGGTTATGGGCTGTTTGGATACCATCAGAGCTTCTGGAAGCTAGATTTTGAAAGCTGAGAAGATTCAAACATGCCCTAAAGCTGCTTCGGAAGAGGTTAATCTCAAATGTAAAAAAAGTACTGAAACGCTTATTTTGATTAGAGCTGAGATGTGACTTATTTTATCCGGCATCTTAAACCCTAAATTGCAGCCTGCTTATCAATCCCGCGCTGCTTGTTAGATGCTCTCATTGCCGATTCGTTGCATCGCATCCAAGTTGTAGTGGTACGGCCTCCTTTTTACCTTACCTTTTACATTTACATTACATCCTCTTAGCCTGGCTCAAGTTATTATCCGTGATTGTACTCTGGCGACTAGTACTACGGCTCCTGTTCCGCCTTGCGTTGGATGTCCGCTAGCTTTGGCGGATAGCTGCGTTGTTGGAACTCTGAGTTCGAAGCATGTACAATGCCACCGTAATATGACATCGGTTTTAACACTAACCCTGCACATCAAAAACCTCGCTCACTCCCAGCCCTGGACGCCGCCACTCGCGCACCAGCTGAAGTTGAGGCTGGATACGTGATCCTCGGTGAAGAAGCCCGCCGTGCCGTCGTTGGCGATGACGTCCGAGCTGGCGAGCCATTCCTCCGTGAAGCCATAGCCGCCGGCACAGGTCTTGTACGAGTCGAACGGGTACGTCGGCCCGTGCTGCCACTTGGTCTCGAACACGGGGAGACGAGCAGCCTGTTGTCGGTACCGCCGCCGATGTGTCCAAGAACGGCGGTGCACCGAAGCCGACGAACGCCGGCTGCTCGAACGCCGCGCCGGAGTACGGCGACGCCTCGACGTCGTTGAACACCACGCTGGAGTCGCTGTCCGAGGAGCCGTCCTTGCAGACTCCCGCGGGCGGCGCGCCGGCCGTCGTCTGCCGCTCCTCCGCCGTGTCATTCCCGGTCGTCGCCTCCAGCTTCACCGCAGCAGCCTCCGGCGCCTTGGACAGCAGCTTCTGCCTCAGCTCCCTTATCTGAGGACCCACCATCGCGCGCCGAAACGACACATCAGTGAGTGACAGGCTGTCCCCGACAAAGACGCAAAGAGTAGACGGCTGACCGGCGGTGACAACAATCACATACCTCGGCGGCAAGCGCGTCCTTGTCGCGGCGGAGCGCGTCGCAGTCGGCGCGGAGGGCGTCGTGGCGCGCGCGCAGCGCCGCGAAGTCGCGCTCGAGCGTCTTGGTCTTCCAGCGGGCGCGGCGGTTCTGGAACCAGACGGCGACCTGGCGCGGCTGCAGGGCGAGGTCGCGCGCGATCCGGGCCTTTCGGTCCGGGTCCAGCTTGTTGTCCGTCTCGAAGCACCGCTCCAGCGCGCGCACCTGCTCCTGCAACAGGCGCCGCTTCTTCTCCCCAAGCCCGCACGACGACGACGACCGCGCCGCGCCGCGCCCGCCACCCAGGTCGTCCTCCTCCTCGTCGTCCACGTCGTCCATCTCGGCCTCGTCGGGCTCCATCTTCCGCGCCGTTAGGGCCTCTTCCTCCGCGAACGCCAGCTTCTTCTCCCCTGCGATACAATATATACGCGCTTGCGATTTAACTACCAGAAGCTAGAATTCCCCGAAAATGCAAAGAACATTCTTTCTGCAGCTTCATGACAGCGAGTTTACCAAATGCAAAAATGGAATGCAGGCTGTAGCAACACTTATCAAATGTCAAAAGCACACATACTTTTCTAGTCCGCTGCGGCTAACTAATATACTGTCAGGGACATCACGGATGCAAGAAGTACACAAATTAAAACATGGAGATCTCGCAGGCAGCAACTGCCATGGGATGCAACAAGTACCTGTTTCTGGGGATCCTCGGCTGGCGGTGGGCCTCTTCAATTGCCTCTTCATCTGTGATCCGCAGCTCTGGAAGGATTCGGAAATGGTGGTGATTCTATTATGAGACAAGGGCAGGAGTCTCTTGGAAAGCAAGACGGCAGGAGCCGAGTTCCGGCCACAAACGAAACGAGGGGGCTTTTCCGGCCCTTTTGTTGGTCGGCGGCGATGGCCTGGGCACTCTTCGTAAGTCGTGCTCTAAAGATTGAAGCAAGTGGTATGGTGGTGGAGTCCCTCTTCTCCCTTGTTGAGCAGGAGCGCAGGACGATGGATGTGTGTGTGCGTGTGACAGGGGAGAGAGACCACTCACAGGGGCAAACGACTGAAGCAAGCGGCCTGGACTCGTATAAATAAAAGCAAGCGCCTCGCCGGGGCCGGGCACCACGGTTGGACAGCGCCGCGATGTCATGTGCCAGAGATTTTTGTAGGATCCATGTGGTGGCATTGCCAGTTGGGGCCAATGCCGGTTCCTCCGTTTTAGAAGTGAATTTGGTCTCCGTTTTCTTTTGAACAAGACGTGTTTTTGTCAAATAAAGAATCAATCAAGGCTGTTATTTATGTCCTGGATCAAAGCTACAATTATGTTTTTTTTTTGGACAGGAAGTATCTTGCAAGTACAGCATACTTCCTGAACGGGAGAAAATCATGAAACCATAGAGCTAATGAGAAACTGTATTTTTCTTTCCATAATCCATGTTACGGACAGTTTAGACCCAACAACAAAGACAATGCTACACCATGAAGATGTTTATATTGGTGACCGTGGCTATCACCAATTAGAAACGTTTTTCAAACCTTGATTATAAATATGAAACGTTTTTTATCTAAAAAAAAATGAAACGTTTTTTAGTTCAATATGTTTTTGCAAACTTGTGGTATTTTGATTTTAATTGATTTCTCTTTTCAATGGGGAGAAACCAAAATCATGGAAGCATATCATCTCATTTATGGATTAGATAGAATTTGCTAGAGAAGAAGTGGAGATCTTATATTGTGGGTAATAGTAAAAATCAACTTAAGAAATAGGAATTTTATGTAAAAATTATGCGCAACATGCAACACGAAATACGACACAATTGTCACATAGAAAAGCTAGAAAAAGAACAAAATGCTAAATATTTTGTTTTAAAAGTTGTAACATGTGCACTCGTCGTGCGATGGCACAACTACGCAAGCATGATCCCAGTACTTTTATTTTTAATAGTAGTATCACCCTGAGAGAAAACGATGTCGCGCAGTATTTAACCTCACGTACACCCATCATATCCAAAGCATTTAGCCACAAAGTATCCACGGTAGTGTAACCATGGTTACTTGCCATAACTTATTTAGCAATGCAAGTGAAGTGAACCAAAGCAAAAAAATTTAAAAGTTTCTCCCAGCTTGTAAAAAAAAAAAAGTTTCTCCCAGCTATACAATGCAACCTTTTTCTTCTCATGAGTTTTTTTTCTATCAAGAAAAAAAAAAAAGAAAGGAAAGGAAAGCGTTGCTTTTCATCCAGATATGTTGCCCTTTCAAGCAAGTTAGAGGCTGCTGTCAACACCAGCGCCAACTGGCACGTAGTATGATCCAGACATAATACAGTATATGAAAATGCAGACCTTGGCTTGTTAATGTGAACCCGGGCCACCATCGTCGACTACCAGGAGCTGCATACGTCGGCGTCACGGCAATTTCGTTTCGTTTCCACGAAACTGACCACCCACCGTATACGTTCTTCACACACGGGTTAGTTTATACTACTCCGATCGATCGATGTTACTTGTGATTTCCGTGGCGTAAGGTTGCATGTGCACGACATCTAAAACACAATCTCTACGCTCTCCACCCGTACCGTAGATAAAATAAAGTAACCTAACCCAGATGCAGCTAGCTGTACTGCCGGGAATAATGGTGCATGTTCATGTTCTGCAGCAAGGAACTACCGGAGCGCCATGTTCGCGTTGGCTGGCTGGCTGGACCTCAGCTCACTCACACCATGGGAATCAGGATCGAAGCTGGGCTTGGCTTGTGGTGGCGAAACGTGGCAGGCACTGTGCCGGTGAGAGTGGCACCATGGAGCCGGCAGTCCAGCCCAGAGCCGCGCTTTAGGAACCGTCGCGGGGCCCACAGGTAGATTAAAGTAAGCACGACTGCGACCGTGAGAGGTCCTAAAGTGCGGCTACCTAGCGATGCTGCAGTTGAAGCTACTGCTCCAGGTCCCAGGCCTTGAAAGAAAGAAAGCCAGAAAGAAAGCCTATAGCTAGGCGCCTCACATATTCGTGCGCCGCGGCGTGTGTGCGTTGGTGTGGTGATGTCAATTCGACGTTCTAGATGCGATGCCGACGCCGATGCCCTACCTTTGTGTTCATCTTTTCCACGGCAAACGGCTGGCAGCAAAGGGAGGCGACAATTTCGCCGGCTGGGCGCTGGCTTTGAGTGGCGATGTGAATGGTGAGCTTGGTAGTTTGCGTCGGCCAAGATTTTCTCCTCGCGAGGCTCATCTGATCCAAAGGCTATATCTTATCCATTCTGCTTGTCAACACCGTGAATCATCCGGCTGGTTTCATCATCAGCATCACGATCGCGCTGCTTGTGATGGTTTAGGGGCTGTTTGGTTTCCATGAGTAATGAGACTTATTAAGTCAAAAAGTTAAAAAAAAAAAATCGAAAGCGGGCTTGGCCCGTACTATATTAAGAGAAGTGGAAATGTTTAAGTTACATCGTGGTTCCGTGGCGAGATGTCGAAAACCGACTAGGTGGGAACATGTATACACGACCCGGCCGGAACGGTTGGTCTTTGAGTGTTATACTACGCGATTAACGGATTTGCGACGCACAACAACTAAAAGCGTGCTAAGTGAGGCCCTGCAGGATGCAAGCCACACCGCGGAAACCTGCGTGGACCCGAGAGTCAAAAAGTGAAATAAGTGACCTATTTTGTAACTATTTTTCTTTTCTTTTTCATCCTGACTTATAAGTCACTCATCATCTTTTCTTTTTTCACGTTGACTTGCAACAAATAGGCATGACTTCTAAGTCACTGATTTTTAGTCACATGACTTTATAAGTTACTTGACCAATGGGAATCAAACAGGCCTACATGTGCGTGTTTATGTGTATAGCGTAGTCAAAAAGAGACTGGGCCTCGTTTAGATGTTAGAAATTTTAAGCAAAAGTAACTCCCTCTTGTGCTGACTTACTTTAGAAGTTTTGTTTGTGGTAAATATTATCCTAACAATAACTAGGCTCTCGATCATGATGTATATCTAAAACTGTAATTAGTTACTTTTTTACCTACATTTCATAATTTCGAACATATAATCTTTTTGGTGTATTTAATGTGATGTGATGGAGAGAGAGTGAAAAAGTCAGAAACTTTTAGCCAACTAAACGAGGCCTAGGACAGTTACATATTTTTCTTTTTGACAAAGGAATAGTTGCACGGTTAGTAGCCTATGGCCTATCTTATCTGTAGAAAATACAGGGAAGCAGTCTTTTCTCTCGGCCGATCACGATCGTGCTTTGTGTAAATTGTGACACACACACACAGTGACACAACCGCGCGCGACGGAACTCTTTGCATAGTGCCCGAAGATGTGATGGTCTCTCCTTTTCACTACGAGTGCGGTGCTGCTATCGGCACTTCTTGACTTGCTGGATGGATATAGCGCTAGTGCGCACTTGCAAGTCCGCCTGCGAGAAAGGAGATACCACAACGCAGGGGCCCGTCACTTGATGCTAGATAGACCACGGCCACGAATCTGAACACATACACAAAAGCCATCTGAGTACTTTTGGAGACGATTGAGATTGGGCCCTGCCAAACCATCTCTTATCATGTTAACGCAAAAGCCATCGATCCAAAAGATGAACCCAACAAGTCTCAACCTTGATTGAGAGCAATGGACTCTGTATTGAAGCTTTTCGAGTTGCTATCTTTTACTGGACAGGAGTAACTAGGGCCTTGTTTAGATGGCTAAAATTTCTAACCCTTTTTGCACTTTCTCTCTATCACATCACATTAAATACACTAAAAGTCATATGTTTGGAGTATTAAATGTAAAAAAAAAACTAATTCGCACGCTTTAGATATGCATTGGCGGCGATTATTCTTTGAGCCTGGGCTACTTTCATGGTAGGATGATATTTACCACCGACAAACGAAACGTCTTCTAATTAATGCGATGTGATATTCCGGTTCCAAATATCTGTCATCTAAACAAGGCCTAGGAAGCTAGTAGTAGAAAACAAGTTGCTTGTCTCAAGTCTCTATGAAACAAAACCCCAACCACCGCTACTAGACCTCCATTTTCCAGCCTCCTCAAAACGGGGAGCCAGATGGGAATCTATTCCTAGACCTCTGAAAAGTACTATGGCAGAGAAGCAACCTCTTTTGGCCCAAAAAGTCGTAAGCACAGCAGCCGATTGATTGATTGATTGATGGATGGATGGACGGCTCAAACACACACACTTCTCTCACTCCCAGTCCCTGGACCACGTAAGATGCCGTGGCGTACCCCAGGGCAGCGACGTGTTGGCGTGTCGTCTTCTACCTCAACTCTGATCAACTCGGCTGCCTCCGATGCTTGGCCGGCGGGGACGGAACTCGGTTCCTGTTCCGCCGTGCCATCCAATCCGTTCCCAGTCGTGCGCCTGCCTGCCCTGTGCCCAGAGCCAGGAGCCCAAGACAGCCCGGGCGTGCCCGGAGTAGAAAAACTTGGGAAAGCGAGATGTGCGTGCATCAGTGCGTGGCATGGGCAGGAGCGAGTGATCGTGTCAGGGAAAAGCTGCCGCCGTTGAGGCGACGGGTGAGATCGAAAGAAAGTGATGCGCCTGCCTGCCTGCCAGAGTGGCATGCAGCCTTCACGGGGAAAAGGACGGCCGGCCTCGGCCTCGCGGTCTCGTGCGCTGGCCGCCGGGCCGCAGCTGGCTTCTGTTCCCATAAAGAGAACAGGATCCAGTGTGCACGTTCACGGGGAGGACGAACGGCGGCCGTACGGCGACCCTATAGTGTGAGCAATCCCGTCGGAGAGATCGCGCGCAGCGGCGCGCTGCCGGCGCACTAGGGCCTCACGGGCGCAGAGGCCATTGCCGCCGTAGATAGCAATCCTTTTTTTAGAAACGGATGTTCCCCTGCTTTTGTAATACCAAAAGCCACAGTCGTTACAAAGTTCAGGATTCAGCGTATTGGCGTGCCCGCCCTCACAAAACGGGCTATTTGGTTCGAGACTTTTACTTTATTGGTTCTTAAAAGATTCTTTTTTTTCTTTTTTATTAGTCCTGCGTAAAAAAGTTTAGTCTTTTAACAACCAAACAACACCTTAGGCTCATCACAGACAGGGTCTTGATTATTACATATCAACGAATGCCGCTGATCATTCTGAAGACCTCTACTTGACTCATCATGATGAGTCTGATCGGCACATCCGATCGATCCCACCCCTGATGATGACGCATCAATTGAGCCGGAGAGGAAGATTTTTATTCCCGGTGTATCACCAAGTCTTGCTCCTGAATCCCCCGTTCTTGCGGCATGAGTGTTTTCCATCCCCTCAACATTCTTGCAATCTTGAGGAAAACATCCTTCATGCCATCCACTTTCGCACCTCAAACAAATTTCGTTTCGAAAATACCAAATGATCCATAAGAGCAGGTACTATGATTCAGTCGGCAGCCGGCGAAATGAACGCCACCGTGGAAGAGTATTAATTGCAGGACATGCAGCAGTAGCACATGCAAACCAATGGGCGCAACAGTTTAGTCAATAGAAGCTGCATGCGCGTGTCTCCGCCAGCTTCAGCCGGCGCTTGGCATACCGCCGGCTCCACTCTCTCTCTTCTTTTCTCTCTTCGCCAGCCAGTGATTTTTTTTCTGTTGTGACAATCTTTGCCCTAGGTGGCTCTATAATACTTTGCTGTAAGACAACACATGAGATAAAGTTTGTTACTTTGTGTCTCTTATTAGAGACCCAAAGCCGAGCAACGATTCAAAGTCCTGAACCAAGTCAGTTTTTTTAAAAACATATATACATTTTCATAACAGATTTGCAATTAATGCAATAAAAAAATAAATGGATGATATTTTTATTCTCACCACACATCAAGCAAGTCAAATCATTTAACTTAAGGGCTGTTTGGTTTGTGCTTCGACCTGCCATCGTCCTCGTGGTGCTGCCAATAAAGTTGTGGCAGGCCTGGCGTAGCATTGTGGCCGCCACCGCCACAACCGTTCTTCATGCAAAAAAGCTGTGGGCAGCCTTAAGCTTAATCGTAGAACCAAACGAGCCCATGCACTGCAGGGCTCCCCACAAGTGTGGCGTGGCGACCCACGGCCTCAACCAAACGACCCCTTAGTGGCGAAGGGCGGTTCGTGTTCGGGATGAGGTAGGGTGGTGGGCGGGGGCGTAAGCCCCCCTAGCTCCTTTGGATCCGCCCCTGTTCGCTTCTCAATTCTCATTGTTAGTCCTTTGTCGGGTGTACTCTTGTACCGTTGGTGATTCGATGATGGAAGCTGAGTTACAGTTGGCTGGGACTTAGGGTTTTCGAGCACCCGTAGTGGAGGAGGAGGGGGGGTTTTGGAGCACCCGCGGTGTGGGAGGAGCGAGCACGCTTCTATACCGATCTCACCAATGACAAGACACATGCTGAGATTGAGCTAGCAATATATCGAACCGGTCCTCAATCCGTTCTTCCCCTACCAGTGCCCAGTCTGCTGTTCCTCCGACGACCACCCCTTCTGTGTTCGCCTCTGGATCTTGGTGTCCTCCATATCCACAACAATCCATGGCGCCTCACCTCCCACTCCGTACTGGTTTTCTGGAGTACAACATCCAGGCATGGCTAGTTCATCAGCTCAAGGCCCTTTGTGGAGGCACCTCCTCCATCTGCAAGTACGGGAAGACTCTGATTGCAAGTTTGGTAAGTGTTTGATGTACTCTTAGTTTTTTTTTTTTTTATTTTGCGAGGAACCTGTACTTGCTTTGCTTCTGTCTGCAATCTCCATGTAGGCTACTTATTCTGTTGTTCGTCAGTCATTTAGTTAGTTAGATTTTATATGTATGCATGGATTAAACTTGTTTATATTGACAGTATATTCATACCTGCAACACAAGGCCCGTTTGGACATTTTTTCCTGCCTGCAAAATCCCTACCTTACCAGCTACTTCCTATCATTAGTATACTGAATAGCCGAATAGTACAGTTGAAAGGCATGTCTCTGAATTATCTCCTGGTGGCCCTTTTTTTTTTTTTTCTTATAGATGCTTTTCTTTGATATCTGACTTAAAGAGAATTACTGAAGCACTGAAGTTAACTATTGAAGCATTTTTGTGTCTAAACATTGATATCCTCCTGCATTTTGTGTCTAAAACATTGATGTCCTGCATTTTTTTTTGTTCAATGACTTAATGCTATCTTGACAGGGGAGAGTGGGATTCTATCCCACCGGTGGCATGTTTAATTTTTTGACTCAAAACACACCTAGCATGGTCCTGCACAGCCTAAGAGCACTGGTAATCCATCGCAACCGATCAGTGTTGGTGATGCAATACCAATGAGTCTGATCGTCCTAGGTCTGGGAAGCTTTGTTATTTTCAAAAAGAAGAAGATATTGCATTGGTTAGTTTTTTTAATTCTAATATCCATTGTCCAGTTAATTAGTAGCAAAGCAATGAATCACCTTCTGATGGCTGACTGATTTTGCTTTTTAATTTACATTTCCATCCATTATCCTTTTAGGTTGGTGCATGGTTGAATAATTCAAATGATCCAATCCATTCAAATTACAAGAAGAATGAGCAATATTGGAAAGAAGTTACTGCTGCCTACAATAGTGCCATCCTAAAAACCGTGCAAGGCTTCCAAGTCAAGGATCGATTTGAAGAATTAAGAAAAGAGTTCAGTGGTTCTTGTGGTAGCTGAAGGAGGCTAATGCTTTGTGGGCTAGTGGTGAATCCGATGAGACTTAATGAAGAAGGCATTGAACCTTATGAAGAGGAGCACAAAAAAGGTTGGTCCATTTCAGTTTAGGCATTGTTGGGAAGGAAGCACCAAAATGGGACGCCTATCTGAGCGCCTTGCAGATTTGGATCCAGAGAAGAGAAAGCATAATATGTTGATGATGATGATGTGGGAGCAGCATTTCTGTACAAGATGATGAAAAAAGAGGCCAAGGGGGCAAGAAAGCTTAAAGAGCTGCAGTTCAACAAAGGAAGGACGAAGCTTGTATTATAGATCTTGAAGACAGAGCCCAGACATTTATTGAAACTCAGAAACAAAAAACAAATGAGCGCAAAGAGATGCTAGAGATACAAAAAGCGTGTCTCTAGTGAGAATCATGAAGCTCTGAAGCTTTCTCTATCTCGTGGCAAAAGAGAGAACATAGACAGCCACAGATAGGAACATGCAGAAAGTTAGCCAGCCACACAGACAACTATGAAGATGTGAAGATTCGAACATGCTAGCATTGCGGTGCCTATGGGAGAAATTATTTGGCAACACCAACTAAAGGTACTACCTGGAGTCTCTACTGAGGATCCAAACCCTTTACTCGAGCCTTTGTCGCCGCTTAGTCATCGCTTTAGATCAATAATCAACGCTTTGTATGCCGAGAACTATGAGTTGGCTTAATGCTTTTATTATTATCTCAGTACTTCTTGTAATGCTTTTAAGTACTGGTGTCATGGTACCAGAGGCCATTAAGTTTTACGTGTGCAACGTGCAACTCATTATCAAGAAGTCAAGAACCATGTTTTTGTATGGCAGTCGATCGAATGGAATCTCTTATTATGTTGCTTGGATGAAAGCGCCACAAAAGATGTATACCACCAAATGAGATGCATATTGAAGTATTAAATACGCTTGTCATTATTATCGGGGTCTCTTTAGCCTCCTGGCCTATTACCTATTGTTGTATGCCGGGCAAATGCCGGGCGTTCCATTTAGTCGTCCGATGAAACCATTAAACTTGCTCTTAGACCTCCGCAATACAAAAACAAGGATGATGAGTGCGGTAGGCATGGACGTGGCCCCTCCTTCCTCATGCATGGCTTCTCTCTCTCTCCTTCTAATAATAGTTTTTAGAGGTGTTTCGCTTCAGATTGATAATTATCGCCTTCAACCATAATTAATTCAGCCTTTAAAAGATTTGAAGTCAAACTTCACCAAACTTACATAATGATTTTATTTTTTTTCACCAACCTGCGTAAGTAACCATTTTATTCACCTATATTTTAATATTTAATATTTAATATTTAATATGTAAAGCGTAAGAGATTTTACCGTGCATATTAACTTTACTCAACTTTAGCTTGTGCATGGCTGAACTAGACACCCCTCAACCGGCTCCTCCGTGAGAACCAGTCCTCCATACGCTCTTCAACGCTGCGTAATAGACCGGGTCATCACTGATCAGACCCATACACTGCGGTGCCTCGAGCACGGTCGTACTACGTGAAACCAGTACTCCCTCAGTCCGTCATTTTGTTGTCGCCGGGAGAACTTCACCGGTTACCAAGAGGCTAGCCGGGTTACTACAACTCACTATAACGAGTGCTTTTCACGCAAAACACGCACAGGACTCTGGCTGGCTGCATTTCAGCTCGTTGCCGCATGCCCTACTTCACACCTTTGGACATCATTGTCTCGTGGGAGTGAATACTAGATCAAGCGCGATGGCCGCTTACACCCTACCGAAGATAAAGCAAATGACAAGCACTGGGATCGAGTCCTCGTATCTTCGACGACTACCAAAATGAGGATGGAGGAGAGGAGTCAAATCTGGTCCCGGCGGCAGCTTTATCAGACTACAGGAATGGACATGCCACTAAAAAACAAAGCAGCGACTGTTGACTTCTACGCGGTTGTACTGCATCGATCGAGATCGACGAACGCATGGGGCATGCAATGCAGCTTTGATCGGCACCGGACGGATATTTGTTCGCGGCAGGCACTAGTGCTCTGCCACTGGCCGCTAGTCTCGATCGCTCAGCAGCAGCTCCCCTGGTGTCTCGCATTGTAAAATCTGCACGCCGTGACCACTGACCACTTGCATCGACACCATACCCGCTGACGATCGCTCGATCGCCGCTGAGGCCACAGTTATCTGACACGGCGGATGTGGAGGTGGGTCTCGCCACTGACCGCCCTGTGGTGTTTTGTCTTGTCCCGCGGTTGTTGACGCCGCGCGACGGGCCGGGTGGGGTGGACGAGCGACGACGATGGATTCTCCCGAAGAAGACGCACGTCAACAACTGCGGGCGGTGACGTGGACCTGGCGACGTGACGGTAGCGGCCGCGCGCGGAGAGCGCGAGAGCGGGAAGCGAGTTACGCACGCACGACATCGTAGGCGCGTCGTTTCGCCCGGCGCCCGCCAAGATGGCAGCTAACTTCAGATCCCAGAGCCGGGCGCGCGGGCCGAACGGAGGCGACTGAGGCTCTCAGGTACGCGCCGCGTGCGACGGGACGGCACACGCTGGCGAAGGGAGCCATACGGCGGCGCGGAGGCGACGAATCTTTGAGGCTTTTGGCGATCGTCCGAGAGGACCAGCACAGGCCGTGAGAGGATTACGCTGATTCTCACCGCACTCTGCCGCCTCTTGGCACGTCGTGACATGTGTTTGTCTCCGGCCGCAGGCGTCGTCAGCGGACACGGCGCGCCCAGCTGTCCTGCAAGTCGTCTGTCGTCTGTCCCATCCCATGTGCACTGCACACGTACGCAGACTGTACGCGCTCGGCAGTCCGTGTAGCAACGCATTGTGAAGCTTCTTGACGTATTTTTTTTTTCATGGGAGGTGCCGTGGCACCATTTATTCATATTATTATCCGAGCCGCGATTCTTCTCAATTTGATCAGACGCCAACGACTAAAACCAGATTAGCTTAAAACGACCAGCATTACGTCGTGCGTTGCTTTGAAGTTCACTCCTCGCCGGCCACCGGCCGCGCACATGAATAGCTGTTTTCCGGACATTACTGCACTCCGTGCTAATTCATAAACGTGCGTGTTTATATTGAGCGGATGCAGACGAAATAGGTGGCTTATTGGCAGCTGAACCGTGTCGCCACGTCCTGTAATTGTCGCTGATAAGTGATAAGGGACTACGAGCGCCCCAGCAACCTTCATACCCATCCTGAACTTTTGAGAAGGGAGAGAAATGCCATGGCCCTTGCCTTGCAATTGTGGTACCTTGCTTTTCTGAAAGACAGTACTACAGCTGCACAACCGCAGTACGGCAACTGATCTAGCCGCCTGGCATGGTCGCTTCTCCTACTCCTACATGCCATCATCGTCATCATTTTCAGCCACACACAGTACGAAGCGTCGCCGACGTAGTCTCGCATGCACGATAATGATCGATCCAACCCGCCGCGCTACAGACACAGTAAACACCGAAGCGAGCAGCACACACAGCGTTTCCTCCACAGCCCACCCACTTCAACGTGGAGGTCACGCCTATGATCGACTGCCGGATCGATCTCTCATTTGACTACGGTAACATGCCGCCGAAGCAGAACCAGCCACCAGGGACCGTGACGTCATGGATTCATTGCCGTCGACTAGGCCTCAGCGCTTCAATAATTACACGCGAAAGCGTAGAGAAGTCAAACCTGCTTAACTCTGCACCCCACAGAGCACATGTATGACTCACGCTGGTAGCAAGGCATCATTAGGTTGACACCCGAATGCATGGCCTATCATAATAAATTTATTTAAAAATATAAATATTTGTATTATTTTATATACTGGGTCAAAATTGTGCAATAATGGCTTGAACTGCGTAGACATCAAGAGTGCAATTATTTTAAGCAATGGTAGAGGCTTCTAGCTAGCACCTCACTGTAGCAGACCCTGCTCTCATCGAAAATACTACAGCATACGTGACATCTCAACGCGATCAGACGAAAGAAGTCTAGGCTGCATGATAGCGCTGGCCATAGCAGCCAGGTAGGCGAAAGTGGCCGTCGGAGTTCGACTCCCGGCCTCGTGACGTGCGCTGCTGCCACTGCAAGCACTGTATGAAATGCGCTCTCTCGCGTGAGCCGCTATTACTGAGATCGCGACGTGCCTGGCTGCCTACCTTGAGCCTGGAAGATTTCGGTGATCTCAAGAACGACGCTGTCTCTGGTCTCCAGTGTAGTTGTATCGCGACGCGTGTCTGGCCGCTCTACCTCGAGTCGACGCTGGTGATCTCAAGCAACACGCCTGATCTGAGCTAGCATTGTAGATTGCTGAGTACATGGTGTGGTGTATGGTGCGCGCGTGTGTTGAGTGGGGCGCGCAGATGTAAGCACCGTGACGCCACACCTACACCCAGCATGAGAGGCGAGAAAGAAGTCTCAGAAACGCTACCAGTGAGTGTAGGGCAGTAGAGAGGGTCCTTGTTCTCCTAGACATGATTCACATGTGGTCCACTCTGACAGCAGTGCTCCAGTTTGTACAGTTTCAGCCAAACGTCTATCATTTATAATCGGATCTCTGTTAACCGCTCTTTAACTCTCATCTTCAGCCTGTAACTCACAGTGCTATCAGTGTTCTAGCATGCAGAGGAGGACGTAAAGAAGGGAAGTTGAACACACTGCACGTCCTCTATGGCGGCTGATCGTCCTACGAGGCCTCACGCCTTGTCACACCACACGTCAAGTGGGCATCAGTGATAAACGGTCTTGTCTGAAGAATCCTAAGGGCTCATTTCCGGTTTGCATGGATTCAATCTGGCTGAAATGATAAATATAAGAAGAAAAATCATAGATACTCATAAAGACCGGATTTATTCGGTCAAGAAAAAATTTACTCATCATGATAAGGTATAGTAAGAGTTCCCAAGAGTTTGATTCCCACAATCTGACTAGTGGATTAATTCCCCGGCCTTTTTTAAAGCACATAAGTCATGAGAAATTAGCCTTCCAACCCGAATGAACCGATCTCTTATAGTAGCTATCATAATTTCTTTTGTTATTTTATCAATCCAGCTGGATCCCGAAACCGTGGAGACTAACGGCCGCATAAGCAAAAAACGTGGGGCGAGAAGAAATTCCTTTCTAGTGGTTGAGGCATGATCATAAAATATGTGAAAGTTAATGAAATGTTCTATCATCGTCTCCAATTTGGTAATCCAAGGTGGTTTGGTTTTTATGTACCCATCTTTTCTAGTTTTCGATGCATCGATAGTTCATTGTACTACACTTTTGAACTCACCTAGAGTACAGGCCGTGCAGATAGAAATCGTATATCAGTGAAGCAAATTCCGGAACTCTCAGTGTTTTGAAAATGGGACTATACTAGAAATCATGAAGGAAACTGCTCACGAACACCCAGACCTCCACAACGGGTAGCAAGCCCATCTGCATCGCTGCAGCCGGTGCAGGTGGTAAAGCGTAGACAATTTCCTATTGAGCGCCTTCTTTCCTATGCGCTAGCAGCGTAGCATGCGAAAACCATTTGAATCTGCTTAGTACACTGGCGACACTCACTGAACTCAACAATGATGAGTGACCCAGGTCAAGCCGGCCGTATATGCGCCATTTCTCTCGCATCCTTGTCTCTCTACTTTTTGTTTTTGAGAGATTGTCCTACGCTAATTGCTCTGTAGCCCGCCGTGGGCCTGCCTGACAATAGGGCCTGGGCGCACAGAGTGAAGGAACTCCAAGTGTAAATTGCGCGCGCCATGTTGGGCTTCACAAAATGCTCTCTGCCTAGAAGATGATCCTGGCATGGGCCTTGAGGCCGGTCCTTTCCACTCATTGCGCATTCTCGCAGTTATGGACCGATATCGTTTCCTACCTCGCTGGCACTGGCAGGCAGTTTTGAAAGAAATTTTACAACGTGGAATTCAGTTTATGCCTCTCGAAATTGCTATCTCGAACAAACGCTGGGACGCGTGCCGCAGCCGGCCGATCGTGCGGTGCGTCGAAAATACCTCAATAGGTGAACATCGTGTAGTGTAACGCAGAGCAGAGCGCACGTTGCCAAGGCAATGACATCCATGCCGTGCCGCCGTGCGACTGTACTGTGCGATCACGTTTCTTCATCGAAACGAACGAGTAGTGCCCCACCGTGGACGCGTGCGGTACGGTACCTGCGGGCATGCACTGCCCACACACGCGGCTGTCAGTCACGGCTTCGCTCGTCTTGGTTCTGCCTCGTTACTACCCTCGTAGAATAAACAATTCAAACCGACCACAACGGCTAGCTGTCGTCAGGCTGTGGAACGTGGCCAAAGCGGTACCAGCCACACCCCCGGTAATCTAGAAGCCAGCGAAAGCGCGCCGCACACCCCCGCGTCCGTTTTCTATCCAACGGCATTGCAGGTGGCACCACCTGCACGCGGAAACTAGTCGTTACGAGCTGGCACCGTGGTCCACCCGCGACGCGGTGCCGCTGCTCCAAGCGTCTAAACCGGACGGCGCCGCACGACCCGTCTCGCCTCCCTCCATGCACATCCCGGTCAACGGTCCTGACCCCACGCGTCAGTCAGACGTCACAGCTGTTCGGGGAACCGACCTATAGGAAAGTAGCAAGGGACGATCCAGTCTCCGTTGCCCGCTACATACATCTGCCCCGCCCCAGTTCCAAATCGCCAACGCAGACTCGAGTCCACAGCAGCAGTCGCCGCCGAGCATATCCCAGAGCACACACACTCTCCACCCCTCCCAGCCACCGTCCTTCCACCTCTACAGATTCCCAGCCAACTTCCTCCGTCCTCCACCTCCACCGCCGCCGCTCCAATCCCCAATGGCTCGCTGCCATGGGCATCGTCGCCAAAGCCATCGTGCTTTCTTCTTGGCCGTGACCTGCCGCGTGGCGCAGGCTCCATGGCGTGACCTTCCTGACGCCGGCGCCCAAGGCGGCGCCGGAGATGGCACTGCCACCTCGGCGCGCGTCTCTTTCAGTCACCGCCCCGGCTCCGTCCGCTGCTGCCCACCAAGCCGCGGCGCCGTCGCCGCCGCGTCTCGGCACCCGCCCACCTCCGAGGCCCCTGCGCCGACTGCGCGACCGCGACCGACCGCACCCGACCTCCTTCCGTCTCTCCTGCTCCGGGCCGGCGCGCACTCCCATCCGCCGCCCCGCTGGCAGTGGCGCTGCAGCCGTCTCGGCACGCCTCCGGCTGCGCCGCCGTCGCTGCGAGCGACTCGCAGCTGCTGTCATGAAACTAGACGCACGCGTCGCGTCGTGACTGGGCGGTGCTGTTTCATAGTGGAGCACTACTACAGTATTATTTTTTTTTTGTTTGGGGGTGCGTTGGTGATTTTTGTTAGATACCGAGAGAGCAGAGGTCTGATATGATGATTCTAAGTGAGTGTAGCGACGATCTATTGCATATGAATACTCATGATTCATGATCCAGGATGGTTATTAGTAATGGAATTCTTTCATTTGTTACTACTACATCATATTCTCTTGTTATTCCTCGCGATCGAGACATTAATGATGGATGAATCTGATGCTCGGTTTGCGCTCCCAATTTCCTCCTCCATAGTATTTTCATCTGCGCTGTACCTGAGTCCGGCCGATTTTCAACTCGTGAGTCAGGGACACCCTAACTTTAATTTTGGACGGACGCAGCAGGTTGTCTGCTCATTGAAATTCTGGAATTTTACACCACCACTAAAGCAGCTCATTTGACACCGAACGCGATGGAAATTGGAATTTTACAGCATCTGAATGGTGCGACAGTGAATGTGATCGTTGGACAGCTGTTGATGCTGCAATTCGACGATAGCCGCGTGGGTGGGGAGTCATGTGGGCGTCTTCCTTTTACTTTTTGCAATGCCTCGACATTGCAGAAGGCTCACATGTCACATGGTCACGAGATGCTGCCGGTGCTGGGTACAGTACAGTAATCGCTTTGTTTTGCTTTTTACCGTGGCTCTCCGATCCTGCTGGGCAACCGCCATGTGGTTACGTGACGCGTTTTCTTTGCATGTACGTACCCATGGTCTGTGAAAACAGAGTCCAGATACAACGACCTGTGAGCTGTGGCTAACATATGTGTACGTACCCATGATTTGTGTAAAAACAGTTGTACAGTAGCTTCGTGCTTGTTTTCTGTTCATGTGCAGCCCTGCAAAGTTATGTTGTACATGTAATGAAGGATTCATGATTTGCAGTCGTGGAGCTATAGCTTTGAGTCTCTCTTCCTGTTGTACTACTTCCTGCATTTGTGCAAAGAATACAGGTCGTTACCATCGTTAGAAATATTATTGTTTTCTTTAATAAAACATCACTGAACTTACAAAAAATAATTAGACAAATTATAATGTTTCCTCTCTTCTCCGACGGTGATTGCAGTAAAAATTGTGGATCAAGTGGCGGCCCGCGGACATGCCACTTTTTTTTTTTTTTTGAACATGTGACATACCACTGTTGAATGTTTTAGCTTTCAGCTTTTTCACACCCCTTCATGTCTTTTTTCTTCCTTTTTGCTTTTAGAAAGCCGTGCTGACGGATCTCTAGAGAACAAATGGCGATCAAATGGGCCGAGTAAAGCTTAGTTGTGATTCGTTAGCCCAACAACAATTCGATAACCTAAAAGGCCTTAACTGCACGGTGTTAGAATTTGATCAGCCTAATTTTTTGTTGTAGGCCCATAGTTATTATCCAGTTTAGTTCTTCTCCTTTCCTTCAACTTTTTTTAAATGAATCGTTTCCTTCAACTTTCTCCTCACAAAATCATAACATAATTGCTGAATTGCAAGGATGCCCCCCCACTACCAAATCACAAGTACAGCACCGAATATTCCGAAAGAATGGAAACAGTAAACTGAAATCGCCCCATTTACGTAGATCGACACGCAATCGATCGATAATCTAGTGGACAATTGACCTGTTAAGAACCACAGTGTGAACTTTGGAATTTTGCTAGGCCCTTCGATGCCATCCTAGCAAGCAATTTGCTCTGCAGGAGTGCTGGTAACCTGTTCAAGCAAGCAAAAAGGTTCTCTTTTTGTCAGTTTGATGGAAGCGAGACGAAAACCTTAGCTTTCAAGGCACCGGCACTTCAGTTGAAGAGACAGAACTTCCGGTATACTCCGATCTGATCCTTTCACGTGTGATCCAGCTAGGCAACTAGTGAGACACAACTAGTGAAGTAGAGACATTTGGCATTTTTTCGTGTATTATTAGATCACCATTAACTGAACCTTGCAAGAAAAGGAATATCTTCTTTCTCTTATATTGGGAGTTCAGGGGCAAAAGTTTTCAGTTCGCGAGCTATTGATCCATGTGGCAAGCCAATCAGCCCCTGGGCATACTGCATTGATACACATTGATACGTACGTCGTACCTGGTGCGTCTGGAACACTTGCGTAGCATTCTATATTATTAAGACTGACTGAAATTACAAAACTAATCGTCCAAACATGGCCCCAGATTCAATCCCATCACCATCACATTCCAGAAACACCTAGCCGAAATGGGCAACAAAATCGAGTGCATTCTCTAAGGTTGCTCTCCGAGTGTCACTCAGGTAACAGGACGGTGTGTACAGTTCAGCTATTTTTTCCGGATCGGCTCAAATGGTGTGTGCCTGAAATGAAGTTTCAACCACGTCGTACTGTGGAATCTTGTGGGCATTTTCATTTTTTCATCAGAGAGACAGAGAGTATATGGTTGAGCTGTTGAGGCAGTACAGTTTGCTTGGATGCCGCGAGACCGTGTTGCAAGAAAATGAACACCTACGTCTCTGAAACTCCACGTGCTAGGAGGACACGGGACTACTGACGTTGTCGTCCGTCGTTGGGTCCTTCGGAAAATGCAGAAACACACACACACAGACACACAGAGAGAGAGCGATCAATCTCCAATCGCAGGCACTACTGTTTCACAGTCAATGGAATCTCTAGAGCGGTCTCGCCTCTAGCACCGAGAGGCTCACTCATGCTGTCCGTTTACGCTAGCACCTGGATCGGATCTGCACATTTTGTCCGCAGAACATTTTTCACCAACATGTCTACTGCTGCTACAGTGTTCTGAAACATTCAATCAAGCTACCTGATGAGAGGCAGAACAAAGAGACGACTGCCATGGGTGAAGTTAACGCATTTCAGATGAGGTAGTGGTATACTCGTACCAGCTATTGATACAGTCAGTACAGAACTACAGTAGACAGACACATCATAGATCACGGGCCGAGTCATCATTCTGTCTGGCCTGACCTGTTAACGCCAACGGTGTAAGCAGTTTGGTTCAGGCAAATTTGTAATAATATCTGTGAATAATCTACAAGTGCTCTCTCTCCAAAATGGAGGTGCTTAGATTACAGCCAAGATTTTCGACCATGGTATGGATTGGACAGTAATGCTGCATGGCTCAGGTAGGGTGCGTGCAATCAGTCACATGTACAGGCAATGGATTCCATTGGCAGTGCAGTGCAGATATGTGCATGCAGTGCAGAGTTTCACATGACGGCGGTCTTCTCCTGCTGCTGTATGCTGCTGAGAATCTCATGAACAGCAGTGGCAATATCTTCAACAGACCCCATCTTGGAGTCGTCCTCCACCTGCCGTCCAAACGGGAAAGGAAAACCATCATTTTATATAATTGGCCAGCACCGCCTTCGTTAATATTGGTTGAAACGGAGGAGAATCTACTTTATAGGTTTGTCTCTACCAGCTTAAACAAACTTGAAGTTCTAGTTCCATCTGGAGAGTTCTAGTTTGTGTTTATTATTTATTTATATGTTTGCTCTTTTGGGACCTTTTTGATGCATTGTTATATTTTCAATTCCCAGTATGGATATTTTTTAACATTATACTCGGCAGTTCTTCTGATTTATTTTTTTTTGAAAAATATCATTATTGTTACCTTGAGGCTGAAGGTAGAGGACCATGGCGTCGACGGTGGTCACGTTGAGGTGCAGCGGCGGGATGCGCAGCTGGTGCAGCCCCGCGACGAGTTTCAGGAGCTGTTTGGGCTGCCGGCGTGCCAGCACCTTGAGGCTGGCGTGGCCTTCCACCATCGTCACCTCGATGTCCGCGACCGCCGCCGCCGCTGGGCGCCGGCCGATCTCCTCCGCGGATCCTGCTGATGCGGCCGTGGCGTCGCTGCCGCTGTTTGCTCCGTTGCTCGCGTTCCCCTGTGCAGCCGCCGTGGGCCGACGTGGTGGTGGTGGAGTACTGTGGGAAGCTGAAGAAGCCGGCGAACGGGGGTGGAGCCGCTGCCGCCACGGCGTCCGTGCCGCTGCTGCCGCTTGCCCCACGGCTCTTGATGTTCTTTTGGACCTCAAGCGATTGGAGCAGTTGCTCCAACTCCCTCACACGTAGTTGATTGCGCCACCGACGATGGATGCTTGGTCACCCTGCGTATGTACGTATAGAAAAGATCCAAATTAAGTACAGCTGTTATCACATTGCCAAACATAGCACTAGGAGCTAGTACGTAAACTTCAAGCAAAATTTAATAGACAAAATTCACTGTTTATTAGCCATCTTGTAAACTAGAAAAACTTCTCAATAAAAGAGAAGAGATCCACAACAGTCTTGCTATTTTTCTAAAGTTATCAAAAGGCTATGATTGACTATATATATATATGACCCTTGAGATTTCAGGAAAACATAACCATATACGAGTTCAATTTTTTCCTCAAAAACATAGCACATCTATTCGAGTTGCTCTACTTGAACAGACAGAAGGAAACTGCACTGTACGTACGTACCCTGTGCGCGTAGGACGGCGGCATGAGGGAGCGGAGGACGGCGAGGTACTCGTTCATCTGGCGGCGTCGGTTGCGCTCGACGGCAATGTGGGTCATCCGCTGGCTCTCGATCTCTTCCTTGTTCTGACGACCTTGGTGCGTCTCCGCTTCCTCCTCCCAGCTACAGCGGCGGCTGCCGCCTGCTGAGACGCGCCGCTGCCGCCTTGCTGCTGCTGCCGTGGTCCGTGGAGGCGTCGGAGGACTGGTCCAGGGACAGCGCCTCCCAGTCCCAGCAGTTGTCGTCCCCCACGCCCACGGTGGGCGCGGCGGCGGCCCAGCTGGCGTCGAGGTCGTGGTCCCACTCCCCCCGCCGCCGCGCCGCAGAGATCGCCAAACCCTCCTCCCTCCCTCCTCCTGCAGCTGCAGGTCACATGACCATGGCAACGCGTACGGCGAGCCGAAGTGGCCCGCCGCCTGGAGCTGGGGAGAACACCACGGCCTCCAGCGCCATTGCTGCTGCTGCTAGTGCTATGCTAGTGCTACCTCCAAACTAGACCCACAAATGGACGCCGAAACGGGTGGACACAAGGCCGCGCCGGCTGGTGTGCTCGTGTGATGGATGGACGGACGGACGCGAGCGAACGGGTGTTGTTAGAGCGGCAGGCTCACCGTCACCGGCGTGTGGTGTGAGGAGGGAAGGAGGCGTGTGCCCGGGTGGTCGCTTTATAAGGCGGGGTGGGCTCGGGGAAAGGTGAGCGAGGGGGCGGACACGTACGCGGCACCGTGGCGGGCCCGTCGCGCGACGAGCTTTTGTGCGTAGGGGGATGGACGGCCGACGAGACGACGGGGCAATGCAATAATTTTTCATTCCATAGCGACGCGACGCAATGCGCCAATGGACGGGGGCTGAGCTGTGTGCCTGTGTTGCGTGGAGCCGGCGGGCGATTTGGCGCGCGGTCGGGTGGTTTTGTTCGTTGCCGGAACAGCTGGGTCCCTCCAGTCCAGGTGCAGGTGAGCCGCGGCAGCTCGCGGCGCTGGGGTGGGATCGGGGAACTCAGGGTGTTTCGGGGGTGTTATTTGGAAAAGCATCGTACGGACGAGAGAGGGTTTGTTAATAGATGAAGACCGTACGAGGGAGTGTATAAACTACTGAGGTGTGGTCAAAGCGGGTGCGCGGGATCGAGAGATTCTGCGAGCACGGTGGCCGGAGCGGTGGTATTGCCACCAATCCACCATGGCCATGGGATTGAGAGCCAGCTGCTGAGGCGGCGTGGCTCGCAGCGGCAGCCCGCGCGGGCGATCGTCGTCTGTCTCTGTGTCTGTGTCTGCCTCTGCCCAGCCCGGCTCCGCCGTGTCTGGAGCCCAGTCACAAAAGTTCCCGGTACGTGGGTGCGAACGTGGTGCTTGGAGCGTGGACGTTAATTTAAAATTCGGTTCGCATAGGGGGTATACTTCTTCTCGATGGTTGAAAGCTGGGCGTGAACCAACTATTTTTGGTATGATAGCTTGGTACAATCCTCGTTCTTAAGTGAACTATCTGATTATAATAATCATGTAATTAGATTTATTGTACATATGTTGTGCGAATATAAAATTAACTCAAGAATCAATTGATGTGGTCAAACTCCTAAAATCTCAAATATGACCCACTTTAACTTAAGACCCATTTGTCCCATAATACCTTGATCTTCCATTTATCATCCATAATACACATGTCCATATTAAGCGGCGCAGGCGTGCTTCTGACAACGAAGGCAAGCACGAAACACCACCACGCCCGCCGCCACTCTCACGTCCAGTCGTCGTCCCCTTGACCTCGCGAACACGCGTCCGGGCATCGTTCCGTCTCACGTACCACGTCGTTCCGTTCGATCCGGGAACGAAAGTTCCGTCTGCAGCGCCATCACGGCCAGTATACCGCGTTCCACTGTGGATGGGGTCTGGAGTCTGGACCTCTACTATTCGTCCGTCTCCTTCACAGCTCCGGGGCCATGCATGTGATGATCTTCCACCTCACAAGAGGTTTAGTTTTTTTTTTATGCCTCACAAGAGGTTTAGTTACTGATGACTACTGCGTTGAGTGTAAACTATTGTTGACGTCTCGATCTTTCCTGCCGTTGTTCCTGCAAAGCCTCGACTATGATCATATGCACGCGTGTTACTCCCTCCCTAACCACCTCCGATTCTAAGATCAAGAAACACATTTAGTTCTCTCTCTGTCAACACTAGTACATTAGAGAGGGGTATGCGCCCTCATATGAATAATAAATAGTTACGCCTTATATCTAGGATGGAGGGTGTATTATAAAAAACATGTTAGCATCGAACGCTCGTTGTTATAAGTCCGATGCCATGAGTTGGATCAAAGACTGGATAATAAACTAAGTATCACTATTATCTCAAATTTTCATCATATGTATACACTGATTTTAACATATATAGCCAGACAAGAGTTTTATACACTCGAGTGAGTACGTGGAGGGACATGCGCATCATTTCAAAGAGAGTGAAGGACAAAAATTTTGTGCTAGAAATTTTTACACTTCAAAATATTAGATATTAGATTCTTCCAAAAAATATTAGATAGGTAGTGCGCAGCCATCTTGTAAATTTGAAGTTGAAAAAGGAAACTATGGAGAAAAAAAAAGAAAAATTATGCTGTATCAACATAGGAGTATAAACATTTGCGGGCTATGGATAACGTTTACATCCGTAACTATTCACTTGTTATTGTCTTTTCAATTTATGTTCTCCTCACATCCTTTTTTTTTTACCTTAAAAACCTATAGTTTTTGCGTAAAACCTAGAGAACCACGTGTTTTCTCCATTAATATTTTTGTTTGATTAAAAAACAATTTAGAGGTCAATTTTTTTCATAGACGAGGACATTTTTTTAGTACTAGCACCGAGCACCTAAGGACACACATCTCCCAAATTCAAGAACACAGGGTACGGAAGATTCAGTTTGGTACATGTACAACGAAGGGCCAAATAACGGCATTTTCTTCTATCGAAGATCCATTACCGGCTTCCGTCGATAAAATTGCATTGAAGGAAGTGAATTACAAGAGCTTGGCACATGCGCCCAATTTTGCAGACTCACAAATGAAGTGATGCTGCGCCAGCCCTGATCCCAAGAACACGACGCTGTACATGTAGTAGACGACGTTTTCACGCACAGCGCTCACACTCAACTTGCTCCCCGTAATGTACAGCGAGCAGAAATTGCCGTGTCAGTAACAGAAAAAGGAAATGTGAAAAAATCTAAAGTGCATAAAGTTTCTCTGACTGACCAGATCTGGCTTTCACTTTTGATCTCTTCTTTTCTCTCGGTCTAGTCCAGATGACTAGTAGAAAAAAGGTGCACTTTTGCTTTTCTCTCTCGTTTCAGATCTTCAGGTTTTAGACCGAAAGTTGATGTTCCTGTCTAATTGTCTGTTTCATGAACCTCCTGCAATCCAGTTGATGTGCAAGGGAGAACTGAAACCGCTCACCGGAAATAGCCATTGAAACCGTGGGCAGAACACTTTGTCGCAACGGTTCCTTCAGGTCCCGAGAGAAAATAGTTTTGACACCTAGTAGTAGTATTTTTCTTATTTCTTAATCTGCCATTTGCACGCGACGATTCTAATAACTAATAACCCTACTACTGCTAGTATGTTCCCCAAACAATTCTTCGGTTTTCGTCCATTTGTGGGTGCAGATATGGCGAGGCAAAAAGCAAGATGATAAGAAAATACTGTGACGTACACTTCACTTTGTGATGAGGTGTTTAACTCTCGTATTACATGGTGTTGTCGTCTGGAGGTGCTAAATGGTCATGTTTGGATGCTCGTCCAAGGAGAATCTCTACAGATGGAGACTGAAATGCTTGTATTACTAAAATTGTACGGACATTAATAACTCTACCACTTGTTAATTCTAGCTTCATTTTCCCCTGAGATGTCATTGCTTTTGGCTGGACAGACTGTCAGTTTGGCAATACATGTTAGCTGTGTATTGCTATGTCGCCTTTCATGCTGTGATCGAGGCCAAACTAATTTCTTTTCATGGGTTTATATATATACCATCCATTGACAGAACCACATCATTAATTCATATGTTTCGAGTGAAAAAGAAATCTCCCACATCTCTGTTGTATAACTGCCTTGCATTGTTTTTTTTTGGGGTGGTATGTATATTTCATATAGTAGTCAGATTTAACCGAAATTCAGTTCGAACTAAGCATATGTCGCAAACAAATAATATACAATAGCTTTATTGTACGTGTGGTGACCGGGCTAGCTATATACTAGCCTGTGGAGAGCTAGAAATTGAATTTATGTGGGCGTTTGTGAATGTGACATCAATCAGTACCAACGGTCTCGTTGCATATGCCTAATTTTTGTCTGGAGATACATACGTACTACTCCCTCCGTCCCACTGAGTTTGTCACCTTGGTTTTCGTGCCATCTTATTCGATCTTCGTCTTATTTAAATTTTTTGCACAAATATAATTTATTTTTTTACGACTTATTTTATCAATGAAGATACTTGAATATTGATTATTTTATTTTATAATTTGCATAAATATTTTGAATAAGACGGATGGTCAAAGATGAAGTTCAAAAGTCAAAAACGCGTCGAACTCCATGGGACCGAGGGAGTATATATCGGGATCGAGAAGTCAGGTCGATCGAAATGCTTTTTTTTTTCCATGCATAACAAATCCAGAAGGAAATGATGCTATGAGAAAAAGAAGTACTCCCTACGTCCTTGCCTCTGCACTCATATGCTATATGCTTGAAGGTCTGGGATTATATTGCATAGTGAAATTTAATTAAAACTCAATTAGAACCGAAAGCATAACCACATGATCGGATATGAGCCATGAAGTCAGGAATCGTTTATGATATGCAAGAATGTATCCTCTTTCAAATGAATTTCCCGACATCAATAATCTAGATGGTGGTTAGTTGTACTGTTAGGTTTAGTCTAGTTCGAACTAAGATGCCACGTCACAATGCTACTGCGAAAAATCCTAGTGCTCCAATTGATTAGCAAATTACGTTGCTTGTGTCGTTCTGATATACTATTATTACACATTATCGTATTAGCAGTGGTGCAACTAGGTCTTGTTAGATCCATTACTTCCTAATAGCTAGCAAGCTAAAGTTCATAGCTAATATTAGCTGCTACATACAAGCTAGTTTTGTTCAGCTAGTTATAAATCGATGTTAGTATTTGCTATTAAGCTAACAATTAGTCACTTAACTCTATGCATCCAAGCATGGCCTAAAATTCATGCCTTCAAGGCCATACTAATTCCTTTTCCTTGGTGCACTAGGTTTTCATGGGAGTAGAACTAGTCATATGTTTGCCATTTATTAATTTTGGACCAGAATCATCACTCATGTTTTGCGAGATGTAATTTCTTAGCTATTTTGCGTAAACTAGAGTCTTAATCAGGTCCTGTTTGGTATGGGCCTAGCTCTGGCTCTAGCACCAACTTTTGTAGAAGATCCAGGGAGGAGACACACCCACCCTAGGAGGAAGAGGCATTTTTGGTGTACAAAGGAGCCATAATCGTTCTTTTTTTTACAGAGAAGGGGAGGTCCAATTTGTGACTCCCCCTTCGTTTCCAGCTCTTCCGGATGAGCACCTTGAGAAACAACCATGCAAAATAGACACTTAGGTTGATCGTTATATGGTGATCGGATCGACCTAGCATGTGCAGAATTTGTGGTCCTTTTCATTAGTATGAAATCAATCACCAATGATCTCACTGCACACGCCCTAATTTCGGCAGAAGGTACGAATCAAGAAGTAAGGAATCATGGTATAAAAAAGCTTTGCGTACGTGTCTACAAATGCATTAGCAATAATAATCGAGGAGGTTAGTGGTACTAATTTTGGTCCAATCTAGTCTAACTAACATGTTGAGTAGTTATATTATGCTACTATAATCCTAGCACTCCAGTTGCCACATCATTAGCTTAATCATGTGGGTTAATGCTTGGTGGCGTATGAATAAAGATATAACCATCAAGACAAACTAATTTCTTCTCTCAGTGTATTGAGTTATTATTATTTTTGTAAACAATGGAGCATTGAGTTATACAATAAAAGATTGTTGTATGTTTTCTCCCATTCCGTCTATGAATAAAATCATGACTTCTTGATAGTGTAAGTTATTAATGGTCATATGCTTGTATTTATATTTGATACTTGACACTGAAACTCAATCAGAGTCGTGCATACCAAGTACGAAGTCACATATAATGAATATCTAGTGGCTTGATTATCACGGTGACCAAATCGGACTAGCATGTGCATAATCTAAGTGGTCCTTCGCGAATGTAACATCAATTATCGCCTAATTTTCTCAGAAGAAGATACGTACTGTACGAACCAAGAAGTATGGAATCATGCAAACAAGTGTTATCTATAAAGATGTATTTCGCCCATAACAAGAATAATCTAGGAGGTTAGTAGCACTAATTTAGATTAATCTCTACTGCTAACTAACATGCCACGTCGATTATATGAGGCTACGAGATAAAACAAGTACACCCTATGCTCTACTTGTCATGTTACGTTAATCGTGTGTGGTTCTGGTGTGTTCCTGTCACGTATCAGTGAAGATACTACCATGGAGATACACACGCACCACCATCATGTCAATTGTCAGCTAAATAAATCAGTGTTGGTATTTCTTTTTAAGGAATAATTAAACATACCAGTTTCTTGTTTCTTCTTGATCGGCCACCATCACGAAAGAATGGCCACAGAAGCAACGAGAAGGCATATCACATATACACCTTCTTGTTTGGCACGTACGTAGAGAAGGTCAACAATTCCGTCCTGCAGCTCCTACAACACATAGGTAGCCATCTAATCCGTGCTAATAAACGTAATTCTCGGCGATCTTGTTCCCATGCATCCTGTTCATGGCTTCATCTTGTACCAAATAAAACCATGCCAAAACAAGGATCACAGCTTCGTCTTGGCACTTGGCAGAGCATTTTTCTTCCATTTATTTCAACATGAAAACCGCATATACCTACCGCCTGAGCCACACATATTATCGCTGGCCGTACGACGTATGTGTGCAAACAAGCTTCTAGTCAGTGCAAATCCTGAGAGATCTCCATGTGGGAATTAATTTGGATGGATAGGGTAGGTAACGGGATTTGATTTGCTGAAAAAAATGATGTCAAGTGTGAAATGCAAAGTTTGGAAGCATTTCTAACCTCTGCCGTCTTTGCTCTGCTCTAGTCAGTGCGTCCTACTCCCGGGTCCTACGCACGCGTAATATATAAACAAAATGCACTTGGGCAGTGATGTGTGTTTATCTGGACAGTGCCTTTGCTGCTGCTAGTTTATTACAACCATGTCCTTTTCACCGATCTCCAAACCCATGTTTAATGCAAATTGCCAGAATGATGCTTCACTAGACATACGTTTGCTTGCTCGTTTAATTTCAAAGATTCCTCTTCCAGTACCTTTCATCTGGAAGACGGTCGACCCCTAGAGGTATATATGGTGTTAGCTCTGTTGCAACATTGACAAGACTAATTGCCTTTTAAAGTACGCCAACTGCAAGTATATTTTAGATCATGGCAAAAAGAATGTACTACTCTCTGCATTTCCCCTCTTTTGGAGTGAGTGCTATGGTTGTACTACAGGCACCACAAATCTTAGAATAAACACCATACGTTAGAGCATTCCCAAGAATTAATACTCTAAACACTATCCTATAGTTGCCAAACTACCTTTGAAAATTAACACGCACACACAAAAAAACATTTTGGTGAAATCATGATTTACTTTTCAGTGGCATATCTCAAAAGAGAGTAATAGGAGAACCTTCGTCCAACAAAAGGGAAAGCATACAATTAAGACAAATTACGGGTCGATGGCCCTATTTGCAAGAGTTTCAAATTCTTAAAACCAATTTTCCCTTTAGTTTCTGAAATCTGGATTCTGGTGTTTGGATTCTCCAATTTTTATGAATTTGACTTCGTTTATTGCTATATGAGCCATAATAAACTGACAAAAGCTTGGTATCAACGGCTTCTCCTGGTTTTTTAAGAATCTAGTAAAATTGGGAGAAAAAATTGGCCTTTGGGATCCCACCTAGTTTCCAAAAAAAAAAAAAACAGATCCTTAAAACTGGCAAAAAAACTGGAGGGATCCAAACATGACCGATGCATGGATGGCATCAACCATACTTGTCATGTTTGCTTCGCGTTTTCGTCTATCTTCGTGTGCTTCAAGGCCCAATCTCGGTTCGTCGCTGGTATTGCTTAATTGTATCATATAAACAGTGCTAATGCATATAAGCCTATTTTTTTCTGCAATCTAGCAACTTGTTCCATAAAATACAAGAAGATGTATCAAACGCTAATATGTTAGTGCCAAACTGCATACATTTCTCCGTAAAATCATGAAAAGAAATATTTATCATGATATGAAAAATGTCACTATAAATAGTGTGGCTTGAAATTTGTTATTTTTTATATCTCACAAATGAAGTCGAGTTTGGACGATTATATCATGTACATGTGTGATTTTTTTTTATTGAATCTTTTGTTGTGGTTTGCATGTTTTTTTTACAAAGGTTGTGGTTTTCACCAAATATACATGTTTCCTAGTTTATTTATCCATATATATATATACATGCCACATTTTTCTAACGTATAGGCAGCGACACATAGTGTGGCACACATGATGGGACACTATATTGTGTAGAACTGCGAAGTGCTATAGGTAGAGAGATGGAATTTTTTTTTTCATACTAGCATGCATGCATGCCAGCTAACCAATCCAAACAACCTTCTTGTTAAGTCATGCAACGGACAAACTCGATTGATCTATCACTTCCTCTGAAAGTCTGAATGGAGCACTACTGTATAACAAACTGCATCCAGGTATCCGAGCAATGCATAGGCGGGTTTTGTTAACTACTAGTCCGTACACTGTACACTAGAACCTATGTCGGCACGGGAATCCTGTCTGTCCCTCGCTGCAGACATGCACAATCACAACGTTTTTTTTTTTTTTTTTTTGAAACTAATCACGACGCAATTTTGTCTTGGCGTAAACAGAAGGGGGTTGCGTTGTTAATTAGTAGTATTATGTCGAAATTGAGGCCTGACCTACCTAGTAGTCGCCTAGCCAATGTGCGTCGAACCTGCACTGTCCCGCATGTGTGCGCAGCAGCGCATATATGCCCCCCTGCCTCCTAGGACATTAATTCTCTAGGTTATATATGTGTCATGTTTGTGGCTGAGCTTAAATCACATGATGATTCCGTTTAGACGGCGTTGGTGCATAGTGCATATATGGACACATTTTGGCCCTGCATAGCTATAGCTCTAGTTTGTCACTACTGGCTCCATGAGCATAACAGATATATTTGCTGGGTGTTTTTTATTCATTTTTTCAAACTAAATTATTTTAACATACATACACACTGCATTTTAGAACTAGGAACTGTGTACCAATCAACATGTTGCACTACTATAGAAATAATTTCTAGGGAAAGTTATGAACAATCGCAATTTCTATAAAATAAATCAAATTTCTAGAAGTGGTGGTTGTTGTTCCCAGGCACCTTTATGATTATACAGATGATTTTTAGGGGAAGCTAGGACATTAAATCTCTATGTTATGTGTGTCTGAGGTTAAATTACATGATGGTTCTGTTTAGATGGTTGTGGGACACAGATATTCCGGACAAGATTAGCCGACCAAACCTATTCCTAACAACGTCTCAAAGGAAAGACGAGCTCATCTACGGGAGAGCGGGACGAAGCCCCTCTCAGTCAAACCCGAGTTCGACAGAGACCCCTCCGTCTCGGACGAGCTCCCTTGGAAAGCGAGGTCCCTGGCGCGAGCTCAAGCTCACCTAGGTGACAATTCTCCGCCTCGAACGAGCTCCCATCAATGTCTTGGAGCATACCGAACTCCACCTCGACATCGAGTTCTTTTCCGCCTCGGACAAGCTCCAGGGGGCATCCCCGTTCGAGCCGGTGAAGGCCCCGAGGCGCGAATAATTGCGGCGGCGCCATGGCTACCTGCCGGGCGCCGCAACCTACGATAAGATCTCGTTAGGAAGCAAGATCCCCGGCGGCACGCCCGCTATGACCCGGCCGACCACGCCATACCGCGCCATGCGCTAAAGACAACCGCTACGGGACAAATGTGACCTCGGTGGCTGAGGTCAAGCTCTCGGCGAGCTCCCTGGCCACACGCGTTTTCCTGCGCGACACCAAGTACGAGCATTTAAGGCCAGCGGCGCCGCCCCGCGGGTCCGACCCGTGATACGCACGTGCGGCCGGGCGGCAGGGCACCTGGAGTACGGTGGCGGCCGACGAGCTCATTGTACCCCCATCCGGACAAGGAGCTCGAGCTCGGGCGTCAGTCACGTATTCGCGCATCGGAACGCTGAGTCGCCTCTACTTGACCCTATGGCGGCGGGCGGGTGCTGAGGGGTAGAGGCGGCGATGACGGCGAGCGCCGCAGCCGGACGCCGTGCCCGACGCTAGGAAGACCTTTTTTCCCTTTATCCCTTTTATTCACACTTCTTCTACCTCTAAGCCCTTAATCGGTGGCCGCGTGTGAGCTCCTCTTGGGACTATAAAAGGGGAGCTTGGCCATCGGGGGCAGGCAAGCTCTCTTGCACACTCATAACACACACACAATCCATTCGATCCAGCGCACGACACAGAGACTTGGGAGCTCATCTCCCTCTCTCGCCCCCTTGCATTCGCCCCGATCACGAGCATTTGAGCTCCGATAGTGTCACACACTGGACTAGGGTGCTCGATTGCCCCAAACCAATATAATCCCGTGTCATTGTCTCTTGAGCTAGGCAATCGTTGCACACATTAGCCCGGTCGATTCTTTGTGACCGTGGGTATCGCCCCGCGACAATGGTGTTGGTGTGTAAGAATATGGAGACACTTTGGCCTAGCATTTGTCACTGCTAGCTCCATGCATGGGCATATAACAGAGGCATTTGTTGCGCGGTGTTTATTTAGTTTTGTTTATAAGCAAATATTTTGTCCCACAAACTATAAAACAGAGCTTGCATTTTAGAACTACGTACAACTGTGTGTCAAACAGTCATATCATTTTGGAAAAGTAATTCAAGGGACAATCACTTTCCCGTTGAAACAGTAATAGTACTAGCGATCATCGTCAAAAGCAGGTAGCCTAACGTGGCAAATTAAACAATATATAGCACACATAATTGTTTTTTTTCGAAAGCGTGTCCATTGACACGTATTTCATTAAGGGAAAATAGAGTTTTACATAGCCCACGCTTTAGCCAAAACAATTGGCAGCGCCACGAAGCACCACAGAACAACAATCGCCCGGCTCTAACGGCGGAGTGAAAAGTTGTACTTAAAAGAGAAAACTGGCGTGCGGCGAGAAAAGAGACGCCGCTACGGCGGACAGACAAAGAATCCCCGAAGTCCTTCTAGCAATATATACGATGACAAGGGGTCACGTCGAGCACCAACCACAAGCCACATAGTACACAATCGATATAGAGAGCTGATTTTTGGAGCTAGCTATAGAGCTGGTTTTAAATCTATGTTTAAGTCAGTTTACTTAATTTTACAAGGGACTTGCCTACTCCATACTCTGGTATTCTTCCAAGTTCTGACATCCGGTTTCGTAGCCCCCGAATAAAAAAAAAGGTGCCCATCGATCCTGTACGTACGTTTCTGGTTTGCAAACTGAGTGTGAGGGCTCATGATTTCACCTGGTTCTTGATATCAACCAAATCAAATCGATCGAATATATGTTCTCAAAACCATTATGTCGATTCCAGCTAGATTGGGCGGAATTGACCGCGTAGATTGGGGAATTAGAGGAGAGGAGGAGGGCCGGGGGTGGTGATGGCGGTGGCGGCGTGGGCGGCGACCGTCCGTGGGCGCGGCGGCGCGGGAGGCGGGCGCGGGAAGGCGGCGGGAGGCGGCGGCGGCGGTTCTGCGTGAGCTGAAGGCGGAAAGATATATTTTATTTTCTTGCTTGTCCCCCCCGGAGATTACATGCCTCTTGCTTATATAGCCCGACTAGTGGGACTTGTAATCTAAGCAATACATAAGGTTTCGCTTATATGACTGGAATACATTTTATAAGCAATTCTATTTTATTATTTTCTAATAAGGGTATCCCCTTATAGATGAGATAGCCCCTTGCACACAAAAAATTACCTAAGATAATCCTAACTTAAAGGCGAAACAAACTTCGAGTCGTCTGGAAGAGGGAAAGCGGCGGCGGGGCGGCCTCCCCCTGGCGCGCCCTCGCCCCCCCTCCTGGGCCGGCGGTCGTCGCGTTTGGCCCAATTAGCCACTCGGGCTGGCCCAATTCGGATCATAACACATTAACTATATCGAAAATAAAAAAACATCAAGTTGATATACATTTTTTCCCATCGCCCCATTTTAAATATTGTCAACTTATATACCTTAATTTAAACTCAACATATACTAGAGTTTGTTGTAAAAAAAAAAAAAAACTTATACTAAGTTCAGGTGAATAGTTTAGTGAGAAAAATAAAATCAACCTGAGTTTTTGTTGCGAAAAAAATAAGGCACATTTGCTAAATTTCAGGTGCTTCAATTTTTGTTTTATTTCAGGCGGCGCTAATTGGATATATTTTATACTAAAATTGCGAGGTTTAGTTCGTTTGCAATTTACGTAGACACAATCTGCAATTTTCGGTTCCAATAATAAAAACTAGTTAAACAAACTACAAACCTTATAAAATTTTATATGTGTTGGCACAAGGATAATTTAAAAATTAACAATTATTTTCTATAGTTAGACAATGACAAATTTTATATGTGTTTGCACAAGGATAATTTAAAATTAACAATTATTTTCTATAGTTAGACAACAAGGACAAAAATTGAATGTGTTACTGTGATAAAAAGTGTTGCCTGGAATCTTCTTAAATTTCAGGCACCTTAAATATGGGAAAAGTGGAAAAATAAAATCATTCTGAGTTGTGACTCGTGACAAAGCAGAAAAAAAAAAAAACCAGAAAACAGACAGGGTCACCTTCCTGATGTACTAACAGTATTACGATCAACAACAGCAAGCCGGGTAGCCTAACGTGACAAATAGCAGCAGCAGCACACAGAATTGTGGTTCCGCGGCGTCTGGGCATCTGAACACGCCGTGCACGGAGCAGTCCGGGCCACAGACGCGAGCTCGTGCACGCTGGCCCTACCGCACCAGCAATCACCAATTCACCATTGGCTGCCGCGCCCCTTTTTCCGCGCAACTGCGACGTGAAGTCGCGTCGTGTCTGCCGCAACGCTGGGCGCTGGAGTTCCTGACTTCCTGTTGCAGCGGGCAGCAGCAGACACTGGCCGCGCCCCCGCCTCCTCCGTCGCCAGTCGCCACTACGGCCGGACACCCCGTCCGTGCGAGTGGCAGTCCCGTCCCTGCCCCTGATTATGCGATGTCACGCGCCCGGCGAACCGTTCGGACGGCACGTGCAGTACTATGTAATCCCATGTCATACAGTACTACATCGCGGGGCAGGCGCCCGCGTACATGCATGAATGCCGCCCCGGCCCGGCTGGTGGCCTGGCGTTCGGTGTACCGTCCGCCTCAGACACCACCACTCGTCACGGCGCCTGGTTTTTGCGATGGCGCGCGCCCGAGGTTTTCGTTTCGTCGTGGCAGTCCGCAGCAGCAACGGGCCGGCCAGTGGGGCAACGCAAGCTCGACGTGGAGACGTGGAAGAGGGACCCCGATCGAGCCCCGGCCGGAGACAGGACGGGAAAGGGAAGCGACGGCCAATGGATCCTGCCGCTGCTAGCACAGCGCGGCGGCTACCATTTCCCAGGTCCAGACCAGACGTCCAGTCACGCACGGCAGGGGTGCCCCGCCGGCCGTCAAATTCCGAATCATGAGGCCGCGGATCGACGATCGGCTCGGCGCAATCATGCCTGCCATCGTTGCGTAGCACCTACTACCACTACCGCGCCTCGCCGCAAGGCCGGGGTCACATTCCTTCTTGCACACTGGCTGGCGCATTGCCCACCCTATCGATCGACATGGATCATATGGATGGCCGGAAGGACGACGAGCCAGCTGGGTTAATTCCAAACATGTCTGTGTTGTTATTACGTGTACACTAGCTGCTAGGCACTTGTGCAGTCGCGCGCGCCTGTCACTTCATCAGCGACTATTGTGATTCACTCACTCAGCTGGCCGCTGGAACCGATCGTAGTCGTTGTAACATGATGGCCGGGGCGGCCGATCGGCGCGCCGCTGGACGGTCGGCAGGACCCTCGCCCTAGGCTAGGGCTTTGTGATTCCATTCCATATGCGCGCGCGTACCACGGCGGTAATGATGCGCGCGGCGGCGAGATTGTTTCGCCGTGCATGCAGCGCTGCTCGTGATATACAATATTCCAGTTGTTCCTCTGACTGCCTATTCTGGCACGGATCGAGATATTCCATTCCGGCCGTGCCATGGCTTGCACTGTGCATTCCCAGGGAATGACGATGCTCTCTCTGCCAGTCTGCCTTGTCGTCTTCCACTGGCAGGTGTGTACGCTTCGGTTTAGAGTTGGATGCGTCGAGAGAACGAGGGTAAATCTAAAACACACCGATTTTAGGGCGACGATAGCGCCCGGACATCCGAAACCAAGCGCTACGCCACTACCTTCCATGCTGCCCCGTCCCCTTCCCCGGCTGTTGTACAACTGTTGCTCCCTTCCATCCATGATGCTGTAGAAGGTGGGAGGGTAGATGCAACACCGATTTAATTTTGAAAAATCCAGAAACAACGATTGAAACATTCATTTCAGAGCGGTTGAAACACCTAAACATCCTTCTAAAACACTTGAAAAAAACCTCAAACATATTTGAAAACTATTGCAGCCATTTGCAATGTCCACAGCTCCGGGAGGGCGATGCAAATAGAAGGTGAGAGGAGAGATGCAACAGCCGATCTAATTTTGAAACATCCGGAAAAAGCGATTGAATCTTTCATTTCAAGACAGTTGAAACACACGGAACATGCTTCTAAAACACTTGAAAACACACTTGAAACCCATTGCAACCATATGCAACATCCGCATAAACACATGCAAACATATGTGTGGAACATATGAAACATCTAAATAAACACAATCGCAACATGCGTCCGGAAACACAAATGAAACATATCCAGAAACACGGATGAAACATATCACTGGAACATATGGAACACTCAAAAACATATTTTTGCAACATGCTTATGAAACAATTACAACATATGCTACATGTATAAGATCCCTCGATCTACTATTGCAAGGGAGAATGCCTCGGTTGAGAAGGAGCGGCTTGGGCAAGGGGAGGGCGGCGCGAACCTCTGCCTAATTTGCTGCTCTTTGTAGCCGGAGTTGACTACAAATGCAGAGGGAAGGCGCCACGCTTGCGCGCCACCGACTCGGTGCGGGCGGCGAATGCGGAGAAGAAGATTGCGCCGCCGCGGTGAACTCGACCGCTAAAGAACACGTCGCCGGCAACCGGTGGTGGCGGCACCCAGCCGATAGGTGAGCGAGGGAAGGGAACCACAACAAGATGCGAAAGTGGGGAGTGGGGAATCAATTGATTTGCGATGCGGTGCGGAGAATTGGATCTGTTTCGAAGAAGGCGTTACGGTGTTTAGGGAAGGGCGGGCGGCGCTACGCCATGAACGCCACGTCCGGAAATCACCGCGCGTCCAGGCGCCCGTAAGAAACTGTTACCGCAATTTTAGAGTAATCGATTCAATTTTATATTAAAAAAAATAAATCGGTGTTTCAAACCGGACCATAGTTTGTTATAGTTATATAAACCGTCTAGGTTATAGTTATTGGCTGGAGTTATACTACTGACATGCATCTTCGTGTTGAGAAATGATGATCTGTGTTGATTATCTCTCTTAAGAGGAAAAAAAATGTGTCCTTGATTAGAAAACTCATCCAGTGCTTGCGAGATAATGACTGGTACACGAAAGTCCATGAAAGAAACAAAAAAACATATCATCAAACTTCGGGCCCATGTATCTCTCTTAATAATTGAAAGAAATGTTCCCCTTTGCCATGATGGAGTCCTGAGGCCACGATATGGACCGCTTTACTAGTTATTATGGCCCAGATTTGTTGTCCCCTTAGATAGAAGGAAAGCCTGGCCCGGTTGATAAATAATGCCAAAACATTCCAGGGAGCCCAGCGTCAATAACATGAAATGATTACAGACTGTTCAAATTACAGGCTCCTAGGTATAGCCCATAGTGCGGGTGACATTCCAGGGGCCGCTACCACGGGGGTTGAAATCGCGCCAGAGCAGCGTTAAAAGTCAATGGTGACATGAAATGATTACAGACAGTTCAAATTACAGGCTCCTAGGTATCAAAAAAGGTATAGCCCTATAGTAATTCTCAAAAAAAAAAAAAAAGGTATAGCCCTATAGCGTGACGTACGCAATGCGAATTCAATTGACTACGGATTGTCAAAAAGAATTCATATTGATCACGGCACACATAGAAAGAAGAAGTAAAATTAGTGAGCGATCTAACAGTCTAACATATTATTGAGCGAGAGGACTTTTGAAAGCTTTGAACGATTCAAATGAACAGAGTACGTCATCCTTAAAAAATGACCTGAACAGCTCTTGGAGTGGTGTTTGGCAAAACTGGATTTCGGATTTCACACTGCAACGAAACATGAAGTCGCAGCTGGACTGTTTGACAGCGCCTTCAGCATGTTCAGAATTTATTTTGCTTCTCAAATTAACTGACTCGTATACCTGCCGAGTGACAGCGCCTTCAGCGATTCAAAACACGACGCATAGGGCAGAAGGGCGGCCAGCTGGTGGTCGGAAAGTGATCTGCTCCCCGATGAATCCAACAAACGGTCGCCGTCCAATCAACCGCTACCCTGTGTGCGGCCTGAAGCCTTTCGGTCAGAAGTTCAGTTCGTCGTCGAAGTGGCGGTGGAAAAAGAGTAGAAAAAAAGGTTGCCTCCACTGCAACAGCTAGCGGCTCCGGTGTTATTGGTTCCTTCAGAACAGAAGCGCGTTTGCATCCATCGTCCGCGGACCGTGGTGCAAACTGCAAAGTGGCTGCAGCTGAATCGATGTGGATATGTTCAAGACGAATCGATGACGAGACTTGCACGTATTATCAAATCGCCAACAAACCACAGCCTCATTCGTTCGTTCATGAGCATATCATCATCTGAAATCATGCGCGGCAGTATAGTACGTCACCGCCGAGTTGACTCATTAAACAAAAGCATTATCAGACAAGCAGTTGGGACAAAGTAGCAGGCATGAATCTCGGACGCAGATTGGTGAGCAAAAGCATTCATCATCAGCAGCCGAGCCCGGTGAGGCCGTGTTGCGTGCCCTGAATCTGAATCCTGACCGGGCGACGACTCGGGCACGCGCGAGTCAGCTCACCGCCACGCGGCCGTGATCTGCTCCGTCGACGTCGAGCGATCACCCATGGTGCCCTATCCCTCTCCCTCTGCCGCCCCGACAGCCACTGACCAGGCGGCCCCGCCCACGCAACACGCACCGCGTCTCGCGTCGCGTGCGTTACGTTACATTGCGCGCCCGCGTAATTACACTTCGGGTTCCTTCAAAACCTCTCTCTCTCTCTCTTCCCATTCCCCCACGGACAAGGCCAGAAGATCTCTCCGGCGTCCGGTGGCCCCTCGCCGGATCCCGGACCGAGGTCGTAATGGCGCGCCAACGTACCGCGCCACAGCTCGCTGTCCTGTACCTCCTGCTGACTCTTTCCACCGCGGCGCGACCGACACAGGCTCAGTCGAGCAACAACGACACCGGGATCACCCACAACTCCAGAACCGCCGTCGGCGGGTTCACGCCGACCACGGTGATCGTGCTCGTGGCCCTCGTCTCCGCCTTCGTCGTCCTCACCCTCTTCTCCATCTACATCAACCGCTGCGCGCCGACCCGTCCTCCCGCGCGCCGCGCGCCGTCCCGTTACGCTCCACCGGATCATCATCATGCCGCCGCCGCTGGTGGTGGAGGCGGTGCAGTCGTCCGTCCGGAGCGCCGCGCGCGCGCCGGGCTCGACAGGGAGGTGGTCGAGTCGTTCCCTACCGCGGTGTACGGAGACGTGAAGGCGCGCGTGGCGGCCAAGTCTGGCCCGGGCACGCCGCTCGAGTGCGCCGTGTGCCTCGCCGCGTTCGAGGACCGCGACGAGCTCCGGGTGCTCCCGGCCTGCTGCCACGTCTTCCATCCGGACTGCATCGACCCCTGGCTCGCCGGCGCCGTCACGTGCCCGCTCTGCCGCGCCGACCTTACCGTCACCGCGGCTTACGCTCCTCCCGCCGCCTCCTCCTCCTCCGAGGGCTGCGACTGCGAGCTGGCGGCGGCGCGCCAGGTGGCGGTGCGTGAAGAGGCGGGGGAGGACGACGAAGAGGAGGAGGACGAGCGAGACGAGGCGCGCCTCGTCGCCGCTTTCACGCCCGAGTCCGTCATCAGCTTGGGCGCGGCGCGACCCCACGAGTTCCACTACCGGCGGACGCAGTCTGCCATGGACGTGCCGGACCGGCACACGCTGCGGCTGCCGGAGCACGTCATGAAGGAGCTCGCCGCGGTCCGCAGGCACCGGCGGGCCGCCAGCCTCGCCGGGTATCCCCGACGGCGGCGCCGAGCGGACGCCCGGTTGGCTCGCGTCGTTCTGGCGGTCCGTGTCGTGGCAGCGGCCAAGCCGGACGGATCCAGACGCCGTCGTCGACGAGCACGGCGGTAGCAACATGAAGCGCGTCGTCCCGATCACCGGAGCACCGGCAGAAAGTCCCAGCGGGTCAGGCGCTGCTACGGACGGCAAGGAGAAACCTGACCATGACGCGTTAAACCAGGTCTGATCGATTTACATTTTTTCTTCGCGTGCTTGAAAGGACGATGATCGTTGATGATCACAGGTGCTGCCTGTGCCTCCTGAAAAATTCTAGTTTTATCACGTGTCAAAAAATCTCCTAAATGCTATACTAGAATTCCATTCTTTTCCGAAGGAAGAGAGGGTAAGCAGCTGCACCGTTCTTATTGGAATCAGCATGTCAGATGCTATAATTTCATCTTAGTACTATTGTACATAATAAATTTTTTTGATCTGGACATGAATGCCTACAAAAAATAAATCTGATATGAATGCCTTAAAAAAATTAAGATTATTTTAGCAAGCCATTATATATGTTCTACGAGTATGCCATTACCAGTAACTGGATTTGGTCACTGTAATAACTCTGTAAGTAACCGTGTCCGGCAATTACAGCATGATGAGTTACTTGGAAGTCCTTGATTGCCTCCAGCTGTGACACATGAAGTTTTGTACGATAGACTCCAAGATAGGACGACTGGGAAAAACAACACCGCCGGTTGCCGGAGCTGTTTCTTTCATTTCTTTTGTGGCCGGTGCCCGGTGGTCAAAGATAACTGGTCGAAAGAATGTAATGCGTCAAAAATAATGGCCGGCCACGGTCGTACGCGAATGGTCAGCTCCTAGCCGACTTTATCTATCATGTGTACGATTGCATGACGGCGACGCAAGATAAGCTCTGTGACAAGGACCAATTCGGTAGCTAATTAAAGGCCTCCCTCGAGTTACCATTGGATCGTCGCTCCGTGCAGAACCCAAATTCCATTGGAATAGCCAAATGGAGTGCCCTCAAGTTTCAAACATGCATTGCAGGCCGCCAAAATTGCCGAAACTGGGAGAGAAATCCATTGTTATACTGTTCTTTTGGTGGGACATGCTCACGGGTGCTACTGCACAAATATGAGAAATGTTCTCGCGCCTGGTAATACCCGGAAGGCGAGAAAGAAGGTTACAAAAACTGAATGCAACAAGCAAAACCAACAAATAAGCCATCAGAGCCAAGCCAAGTCCTCCTCCGTCTCCAAGCTGCCCCGGCGATCCGTCTTGTTCCGTGGTTTGTCCTGAGCACCTTGCAATGCTTTTTTTACAAACGGCAAGATTTAACGAAACTAACATTGCCCCTCCCGTTCTCTCTCTCAAAAAAAAAAATGTACACCACCGGATCCTGCCATCACCGAACTTCCGTCATTTTATCCATGCGCGTGCTCGCGACCATGGCCTGCAAAACGACACAGCGCCCAAAACGTTATCTCGACAGAAACCACATCGTTTATCTCTGCTGCAACAATTTCGCCGGGCAATGTAATGTTTTTCTCATGTGCAGTTTATAGGCAAAATAGTGTTGGTGGCTAGCTGTGGCTCACCTCCTTTTCCCAGTCGCAGCGGAATGTCATGATGGCCAGGATGAGCGTCTGGACGGCGGTTCCGCCGATCATGCCTGCCCAGATTCCTGCATAAGTTTCGAGGGAGACAATTTCAGTCAAAGAAGCATGTTGGAGGCTAGCAGTGGGCAAAGTGTGAGAGGGATGCGCACAGCACATACGTACCAGCACGCCAAGGTTGAAGAGCCATCCGAGCAGGATGCCCAAGGGGATGCCGATGAGGTAGTAGGAGCCGATGTTGACGTAGGCCACCACGGATTGCCAGCCGGAGCCGACAGCCACACCTGAGTTCAACACGACGACGACCGGGGTCAGCTTATTGGGCCAATAGTCATGTGTCTTATGGGCGGACCTAAATGGGCTGCATTATGTTATCCGGCCCGGCCCATAGAATAGAATCAGTGATTGGTCCTCTGACCTGAGAGGACGGGCTGATGCTGTTGAGGAGGATGGTGAAGGCGAGGAGAACCGAGAGGTTGTCGACGGCACGTCGAGCACGACGGCGCTGGAGGTGAAGATGAGCGCGAACTTGTCGTGGGAGGCCCATGATGAGCACCCAGAAGAAGAGCCCGATCACCAGTGACGTGATCGACGACACGATGGTCGCGAACCGGGCGCCCTTCCCGTTGCCGGCGCCGAGCTCGTTGGCCACACGCACTCTGCAACAAGCGGTCGCCTTTTTGTCATGACACGAGAGGTAAAACGTAAGAGGACGAGGTAAAAAGGAGAATAATTAATTACCCGGTGCCCGCGAAGAACGCCAATGGAATCATCATCTCCCACCCGTTAATTGTCATGCTGAATATTATTATAACATTGTTAGATTAAAACTGGAGCTGCTCGTATCATTAATTCTAGCCAGTGGGTATTTATCTCTGCAATGGTGGTGAAAAGAAAAATAAAACGAAGGATGGTCAGAAAGTTTTACCATATTGAGAGAGCGTCGACGGCAATGGCTGCATCTTTTAGGTTTCCAGTCAACAAGACGAGGATCCTGTAGTACCAGTTCTCCAAGCTGCAGTAGAAGACATGAAAGAGAAAGGTCAGCACATGTATTTGCCATCATCGTTGCGTACGTTGAAATGGTTCGTTCGCATGCAGAGCGCCTGCAGATCGACAGCATGCATACCATAGCATGACACCGGACGCGGAGGGAGAGCTTGACGAACTCCCACTATGCCGGCAAAGGCCTCGATGGAGAACCCATGCCACGTGTCGGGGCATCCGCCGCAGGACACGTAGGCGAAGAGCATGGCGCCGGTGGCCCACCACGAGAAGTTGAGCGTGAGCGCGATGCCGGCGAGCCCGAACTGGAACCTTGAGACGAAGAGCCAGCTGACGAAGATGTGGACGACGAGCGCGACGGCGGAGGCGGCGGCGTTACGGCGAAGTTCTTCATCTGGCACTGCAGGAAGCGCTGCAGCGGGAAGAGGAAGGCGAAGGAGAAGTGGAGCGGGATGAACCACACGGAGACCCTCCCCGCCATCGCCGACAGCTCCGGGGACTGCCCTGTCAGCAGCAGCACGTCCTCCGCGAAGAAGTACATGGGCAGCAGCACCGCGCGCACATGAAGAGCACGATCCAGGAACGCTGCATGTACACGCCCATCATGTGGAACTTCTCTTGGCGCCGAACGCCTGCCCGCACAGTGTCTCCAGCGC
>JADLZK010003035.1:0-18037 GCA_015847255.1 Hyparrhenia diplandra | reverse complement strand
CCAAATATTTGAGTTACCTTTGTGAATCTGAACAATTGTATTGGCATTTAGGATGTCCTTGACCTGCAAAATAGATGACCCGAGAAGATAGATTTTGGAGTATTTTATGATGCAGTCCAGAAACATTTATTAGGGAAATGTTTAGATTTAAGCACAGCTTTAAGAAATCCATCCTTAGTAGTGGCAAACCTTTAGGCTCCATTGAGGATCAAACTTTTGTTAACAGTATATAGGTCTCCTCGATCGCCAATCCTCCATTCTCATTTGATTGATAGATGTCCTACCAAGACTTGTAAGGAAACGGTGTGGTTGCATTGTCCTCCTGTACTCCTACCCACCAATAGTTTCTGATAATAGTAGTAATACGACCAATAAATTCTTTAGAGAAAAGAACTATAGATAGGTAATAAATGGGGATGGTGGCAAGAACCGAATTAATATAAGTAACCATACCTGCATGATTAAGATTGTTGGCTTTGATGGTAGTGAGCTTAGCCCTAAATTTATTGATGATAAACACATAGGCTCTATTTCTATCTTTATGACTAAATAATAGAGGATGGCCTAAATGTATGGTATTTGGATTAAGATTGTCTACAGGAAAGATACTTTGATAGTGGAGACCACGGTTGGAGCCACATTCCTACTAAACAAGATACATGACTTACCTTGATTTGGTAGTTGGTCTGAAGCTTGATAGAAATGATCTAGAACTGATTTGATAGTGAGGGCTTCCTCTTCATTTGCTTTTCCACATATGATTAGATCATCTGTAAAAAGTAGAGAGTGTATGCTAGGTCCCGCACTACCAAGTCTAATCCCTTCAATGTTTTCATTTTGTAGAGCAATTTGAAGCATATCTGAAAGTTCACTAATAGCAATTATGAAAAGATAAGGCGATAAGGGACATCCCTATTTGATGCCTCTTGAAGGGTAAATATAGTCGATGGCTTACCATTCACCAACACCTGCAAGGAAGTTGTAGAAATACAAGCACGGAAGAGTTGAATGAAATGATCTAATAACTGGTGTTTTTATGAGTTTGAGAGAGATAAAATTCTAGCTAATCCAATCAAAAGCATTGGCAAGATCCACCTTGAGTAAGAAAACTCTAGAATTATAGTTTTTAAATGAAAAGAGCGAATAATTTCTAGAGTGATGATAATCTTGGTAGCAATACATGTTCCTTGCACAAAAACATACTAAGAAGGGTGGATAAGATCTGACAAGTGTTCTCTAATTCTGTTGGCAAGAGATTTTGCAATAATTTTGTAAGAAACATTGCACAAACTTATGGGTCTAAAATCCTAAGCAGCCATAAGAGCCGATTTCTTAGGAATAGGAGCTAAAAAGGTTTTGCTAATATCATCAAGGAGAATAGCATTATTATAGAAAACAGTTGCTGCCTGCATAAGGTCATGCTTTGTTAATTCCCAAGAATTCTTATAAAAAGCAACCAAGATACCATCAGGTCCTGGTGAGGCATTTGTGTGCATAGCTTTAATAATGTCATGGATTTCCTTCATTTCTGGAGTGGAGTATGTGTGTGTGTTGACTTGACTAGGAACTACTCCTCTCCCTGAAAAGGAACTTCCTGCATCTTTAGTAGGCTGTACATTTGCTTAGAAAATATTAGTAAAATAAGAGAGGAAAGTTGATTCAATTTATTAAGGAGTTATAGCTGTGGTACCATTTGTGTTGGTAAGATAAGTAATGTTGTTTTGCCTAGATCTTTTAAGAATATATTGATGGAAAAAATTTGTATTTCTATCACCTTTGATAGCCCAATTCTTTTTGTACCTTTGACGGTGGTAGATTTCCTATTTTGCTAAGATCTCCTGATGTTGATGCATGAGCCCATTTTGAATGCAGAAGTTTTATTGGTGTGCTAGCTAGGACCGTAGAAGTAGCAGCTAATTTTCAATTTCCTGCAGGCCATCAGACAATTTCGGTTTGGTTCTTCTCCAAACCTTTAGATCAGTAGCAAGGTAATGGTATTTACGTTGACGGTCTGCAACAAGATAAGTTTCAGCTTTGTTTCACTTCCTGTTTGAAGTCATTTCAGGAAGCCAATAGTTCTCAAACCGAAACGGTTTTTTTTTTTTTTTTTTTTTTTTTTTTTTTTGGCACGGTTGGACTCAAGAACTAACAAAATGGGAGCATGGTCACTGTGCATCATGGGTAAATGGTAGACTGCAGCCGTAGGAAATTTAGTGCACCATTCTGTATTGGCTAAGCAATGATCCAATCTCTCAAAGGTATGATTAGTGGTTAAATGCTTATTAGACCAAGTATAAGCCGGGCCATTATACTCCAGATCAAACAAGCCACAATCTTTAACCATGCAATTGAAATTAGATATACGACTAAGATTAGTAGGGCGTGGTCCCCACTTTTCACTAGCAGACATTAAAACGGTATGTTCTGGAATGGCTCCTGCTTTAATCACCGTGGCCACGTCAGCCTTAAATCTTAGCGGCCTTTGATTTCCCCGTTGATGGTCTTGATTAGTGCAAAGCGGCTCCTGAAAGTTTGGCTTCTCGTCGTTTCCTGCGTTTGGACTCCGGCTCTCTCTCTGCTTTGCCTGGCTTCAGCATCGAATCAGCAGAAGCTGCCTCTCCTCCAATATATACTTGGCTTCCGCTATTCCCACCTCGGTTTCTGCCCAATTGGTCGGCGGACATCGTTGCCTTCTTTACCGATCCCTCCGCCGCCGCATCCTGCCTCGCTCTCTCCGCTCTTCTTTTCCCGTCCTTCTTCTCCTGCCATAGTCGCTCGTCCTCTTCGGTGCTAAATCCTCGACGCGGCGGTGCGCGGCGGCGGCAGCCGCCGTCCTCCACCTCCGTCGTGTTTTCCTCCCGCTAGTCCTTCTCCCTAGGTGTGGAAGCGGTAACGGCTGGACGAAACCCTAGGTACGGTCATGCATAACCCTCTTCTCTTCCTCCATCTTCCGATGTCTCCTCCCCGATGGATGACCTCGGGTGCAGCGGCGGCGACAGTCTAGGGTTCCACGCCCTGCAAAACACCTTCCTGTGCGACACCTTACCTTTGTCTTGACTTTGGTTTCCTCATGATTTGTCTCGATGCAGGGAGTTCCAATCTGCCCTTTTGTTGCCCTTTTAATATGAGCATCGACCAGCCCTATGATCTTTGTCAAACATAAGCTGAGCATATGTCCAAGTCTATGATTATCAATTTTAGTCTAACCATTTGTCCATGTCTATGATGTTTGCAATTTTAATATGACCGTTTGCCCATGCCTATGATGTTTCCAATTTTAGTGAGAGCATATTTCTGTTCAGAGTTTTGGCATATGCCTATTTTTTCATGAATCTCTATGTTTCTAGACATATGCAGTGATGTTTATTGTTTCCTGGTCTTTATCTGAGACATTGGACAAATGTGATGATTATTATTACTCTAAGATACTACACTACAACTGAGACTATGGACATATGCAATGATGATTGCTCTTTCTTTTTTCCCGACTGAGGTATGTTTTTCCTACCCGAGCCATGTGCAATGATGTTTTATTCTTTATGCTCTAAACGATAGGTGCTGCAATGGCTCCACGTCTCCCGAAAATCGTCGGTTTAGATTTGTTAGATTTACTCCCAAAATCCTTAGATTTCGCCCGCGATTTATAGAAGCCGCTTCTTGCGCTCGGACAAATTCATTAGCAGCTGGCTATGTTCGTATATATATTCGGCTTTTCTTTACTGTTTCGCCTCGGTTTTTTGCCCAATCGGGGAAATCCTCCCCTTTTCTATCGCTCCTTCGTTCTCTCCGTCTCGGTAAAAAAAAAACCACCCAACGCCAGCATGGGTGGGGTGTTGCTGGACCTTGTTTTGAGATGAAATTTGCATCTATTTGGTATGATATGATCTATCAAACATAATCATGGGTGAGGTTGCAGGAGTACCCATTATTGCCGCTGTTATTGATAATTTACCTACATATATCATGTAATGGTTCATAGTGAAGAAGGCTTACCCATTATTGTTTCTATTGGGTATTTTTTTGGTAACCCAAATAGATAAACATGATGATAGCAGCCTATTTATTGGGATCTTGCTTGATATTTTTGGCGTGCTACTTGGTAAGCCAAATAGTTAGTCGAATTTCATCTAATTACACGTATCGTGTCTGATAACTTCGCTTCTTTACTTGATCTGTACATGCAACCTCACCGCCTTCACCAGGTTCAATGGGAAGAAGCATTACTCAGAGGAGTTTGTCGTTGGAAGATTTAAAGGGTTTGTCATTGGCAGATTTAAATGGTTAGCTTCTCACCCGTGTAGGTAGATGAAGGTATGCACAAGATGAAAAAGTATTATTACTGACACTAGGCTTAGCAAGTTAATATCTTCTCCTATGAAGCTTATATGCTTGTCAAATATCGAATATCACCTACTCAACTATATATTGCTTTCCCCCTTTGTGTTTGGTTGCGGAGGGAGGTGGCCATTAAGAAGCCTTTACTGAAGGTAGCAGCACAAAATGTTAGTATGATTTCTTAGCACGAGAAAATAATCCTCTGGTGCTCGCATGTTGATTATGTTTTTGCCGCTTTCGTACAAATAACAAGCCATACCCTATTACCTTCTCTATTTTTTTATTCACTTGCTGATCCATCTAAGTTCGGATGCTCTATATAGGTATCCACATGGAATCATTATGCTAAAAATAATAGAGTGCTAAGTGATCATCAATCAGTTCCCTGCACAAGTGGTTGATCAAGCCAAGGTCTGTTTTTTTACCTTTCTCTACTATGTTGGTTCTTCCCTTCCAACCTTCTTGTATAGATTAATGTCTCCCTATCATTTCCTTAATGTATTGATTAATTAGAGATGACAAGTTCTTGTGTGGCAAAAAGATTTCTATGTACAGTTTACTAAAAAGGTTCATTATTCATGTTCACAAAATTTTCCTCCATAAAAAAGAAATATGTTTGTCATCTTTGCATGTATTAAAATATTTGTCTACCATCTTACACTTTTTTTTTTTTTCAGATTGAGCCTCATCAAATCGTAAGTAGCATAGCCTTTTCTTTCAATAAAATCAGTATGCTTGATAGACAAAATATTTATTCAAAAAACTCCGATGACTTCGACAAAGAGCCTGAGACTACTATGAGCCTTTGTTAACCAAATATTTCTGCTAAAACTTAGAAGCAACCTGCATAATACGTAACCAAATAAGCAATGACAGGCTTTTGATATTTGCTATTGTTGTAAGCCCAACTGCCCAAGGACAATGAAATATACAGAACAGGGCATGTGTTTATCACAAGACGGCCTAGCCTATACATAGCCACCATCATGTCTTTGGTGTCGCTTTGTGCCATACTTTTTTTTTTTCCAGTTGGGAAGTATCGTGTGGCCATGCGAATATTATTGATCTCTTTTGTGCATGCCTTGCCTCTACTGATCTTCACTGATGTTGATATGAAGCTTTTATATAACCTATTCTTTCTTTCTTTCTTTCTTTCAGAACCAAGTTTCTAAATGTTGAAAATATATACCTGGCTGAAACCAAATCAATCTTTCCATACAAAGTGGACAAAATCAGTTTTGCATGTCAAGGGGCAAACGTGGATGGGAAATCAAATCCATTCTTGCCTTCGATGCTCTGTTCATGGAGTCTAAACATATCTTCCAGGATGAAGGCTTCATGGAGGATGATAATTGACTCCCAACGGTACCAGATCCTTGCACAATTTTCTTAGTGACTACATGTTTCTGGTGCTGTCTTCCAGGTTTTGTCAGTGTGTTGAATTGGCAGAAAAATGGGCTAATGACTACATTGATGTGTTATTTAACTGCTCCCATATTCATCCACTGCTTACATGATTTCTCCCCAATATGATGCTTGATTACAATGTAGGTGTACCGTGCACTCATGTTTCTTATATTTAGTTTGCAACAGTTTAATAACACCTATGCCTCTTTTTAACATTTCAATAGTGTCATCTCTGCATCAATAATTTAATCACTTTCATAGCATACTAATAGGGCCACTAATGATCAGTAGGTTTGCACTACTTTACATTAGCCAAACTGCTGATCACAGCTTACCAACAGGAACTCCTCATTGCCATTCTGTTAGGTCCAGGAGGGAGGCCACAAGGGTCTTCATCTTGGTAGCGAGGGAGAAGCAGGTCATGGCCAGCATGCATCGCCTTATGCTCTTTTCTTTATTGATAGACACCGCTGACATACAAGGATTGCCAGGAAAAAGAGACAGCTGTTAAACCTATACATGCCTTATGCTATTGTGTTTAAAGATATAATGGGCAACACGTGTCTAGAGATGTAGTCAAGACCATCATCTGTTGTACTAAAAATCTTGCACGGCTGTTGTATTTCAGAGGAACAGATTACATTTTGTATTCGTTTTTATACCTCCAAAACTAAAAGGTATATTTGCTGTCTGTTAACTCTTCTGCACATTACTCCATAAGTCCGTATGTCTAAATATGAGCATGGGTCCTTTTCGTGGCCAAGTGCTGATATTTAATTTTCATCTTTAACCTCTTGCTTTATTGAGCCACATTCGAAGAATACAAGCGAGCATGTGCGCTCACATTTGTTCCATGATCTGAAATGATGGCTCATATTATGTTTTCGCAACAATATATTGTGCACAAATATTAGATTCTACAACTGTTACGAGCACATGAAAGGGCGCGCGGAGGCGCGCGCCAATATACTAGTAATATTGTTTAAGTCACCTATACAAAGCATTGGCAAGCCAGGATATTTAACAACAAAAGCATGCACAGTAGCCCAAATTGAGGTAGTGTTCCTGTGATTAGGATCACCATACATGCAAACTAAACCAAACTTAAACATATTATGCTTATATATACAAGAGGCTAAAATTTAGTTCTGGCTTGAGGAGTGTACAAACACATGAACATCATTATCCCACGGGAGCCAAAGACCTCTAGACAAGCCAAGTGGTGGAACAATATATGCATCATAAACATTGAACCGATTAATTAAAGCAGTTCTAGTAATTCTAGAATTTCTAGTTTCTGAAATGAAAAATTACATTAGATTTCATCAAAGTAACCAGGCGTTGAAGGTGTAGCATCTTGGAACTCACCAGACTCATCTGAGCCCTGGCAGTTCCAAGCAATGAGGCTCATGGTGCCCCAAGCACTCTGTGCCACGCATAGCGATGAAGAGCAGGAAGACAAGCCCGTTGTCTTCTAGACTAGAAGAGGCGGGGGAGAGGCACAGTAGCACAGCAGGCCCACAGCGGTGAGGAAGCACACGGCGGCAGGAGGCAGAAGAGCACAGCGGCGCGGACGTGCACAAGCAGCAGTCGGCGTGCTTCCGCAAGAGCGAGGAGCAGAGGAACTACCACAGGGATGATGAGGAGAAGCCAAGAAAGGATGGGAATTAGCAGCTGGAGCAAGGATCAGGGACAGACCAGCGACGGAGCGCACGGTTGCGTGAGGGTACATCTTTGCTAAATTAACAAATATGCCATATATGTTTGTGCAGAATATGGAAATACTCATGGGCCCAATAATATTCCTATAGAAAATTTCAGGCACAAGAAAACAGTAAATACTAAAAGCTAAAATTCCAAGAACTGAAAAGAAAAGATAACTCAGGGTGGAGCTAAATCACCCTCAGGTTTGGACTGTAACCATCAGCTTTAGCCCCACTTAAAGCAACTCCAACAATCTAATTTTGAAAAGTAAGAAGTAGGTTATCCCTTGATTTTTGGTGGCCATATATAGCAAACCATAGGCGTTTGCAACATAACTTCGCAGAATAGCAAGCATGTTATGGACCACTTCTTAAAGAACGTTTCTATTTTATAAAATGGGTAAACAATAAAATTTGGCTATTAATTTTGGCAACGTATGCTATGGAATGAGGTGGCGGCGGCGGCGCCGGGCGCCGCCCCCCCCCCCTTGTGGGTCGGCTGCAGCCGCGTCGGGCCCTTTTAGCCCATCCCGAGCTGGCCCAATTCTGGGTCATGACAAGAAGCTTTACCAAACAAAAAGTAAGAGCTTGATCCATATCAACACACATCTATAATATTAGAGCTGTCCCAATTCAGAAATTATGAGTTAGTTTATATTTTACTAGCCAGTGAACATGCACGCAGGGGCGGAGAACCATGGTGGCAAGGTAAGGCAGTGGCCATACCTTGAATATAGTACAACAATAGCATCTTAAATGTTTTTTTTAACATCCTATGCCATTTTGTACTTGATTATGATGATATTTTTATATGTATTTTATACCATATTATCTATGTTGTCAATTTCGCCATACCTAAAGATTTTTCCGTCCTCCGGCCATTGCATGCACGTGCCCGGTTGAAGATCTTTAGATTGGTTTTGGCTAATTAGTGACATCCTAGGACTAATCTCTCTATGCTAAGTGTTTGTTTTAGTTGGAGATTGGTCAAACCAAGGTTGATGCATGGTGGTCATGGTGGATGGGTCGAGGTGATCCAATTGATGATCAAGTGCACGACTCGGCGTGTTTCGAGGATCAAATGGGCTCAAGGCAAAGGTATATCATAGGGCCATTTTGATTTTACACTCAAGACACCATAGAGAGTGTGAGTGATTATAGGATCGATAAGCCGTACTATAAAGAGGGGAAAACTATCGTACATATCGATCCTCATGTGCCTCTACGTTCAAAATCATTTGCATGCATTCTAACCTAGAGAGCTAACTCCGTACTTGATGGAAAATATTTTCAAAATGCTAACACATGGTGTCGGGGTGTTCTTCGACATGTCGGCAACAAGAATCAAGTGACGGAAGTCGGTTTGGAGCAAAGGCGAAGGAACGACAACACAACGACGGAATTTCGCAGCTAAGTCGCGACCGGACCCGGCGACCGGACCCGCGACCGGAAGCACGCGGATCTGACCGGACGGTCCGGTCGGTGCTTCCGTTCGGAAGTTCCAGAGAGCATGTTTTTCATGTCTCGGTTGGAACTCGACCGGACGCACCCACCGGAACCATGGACCGGACGCACGCGATGGGGGTCAAGTGTGGGCTAGGTGGTTTGTCTGGTGTGACCGGACCCAACGACCGGACTCACTGGTGAGTCCGGTCGGCGCGTCCGGTCAGCCTGCAGAGAGCGTGTTTTGCCCCCCCCCCAACGGTTGCATTTCGTGATGGGGCATATATATACATGCTTGGCCAGCTTGGCTCACTCTCTTGGTCATTTGAAATCATTCCTAACATCTCTAGAGCTGAGCACACATCCTCCTCCTCACTCTTCTTGCTTGTGAGCACCATTCTAGTGAGTTGAGGTGATTCAAGTGCACTTTGCTTTGATCATTGCATCTAGTGGCGCTTGAGGATCGTTGTGAGCCGGTGGTTTTCTTGTTGCTCTTGGAGAGCATCGCTCCTAGCTGGCTTGGTGATTGGTGGAGGCGTTGGCAAGAGAAGGTGAATGTTCTTTGGCCACCTCCGGTGATTTGTGAGAGGATCACGCACTCCTCGTCGGGAAGACAAAGTGTAAGTAATATATTGCTCGTGTCTTGGGTACCTCTCATTTGCATTGGGTGCAAGTAGCCTAAAGGCACTTGGCTAGGAGTGAGCTCCACCTTACCCCACACGTGAGAAGGTCGGCACAACGGAGATTAGCTTGAGGGTGCTCAAGTAAACTTCGGGTTAAATCTTCGTGACTCTCCATTGTGATTGTTGTCTCTTGGCATTTGGATTCATTATTCATATTGTGACAACATCCCCGGTGATTAGATTGACTAGCCTCGACATTGTGGTATATTACTTCTACACACTTGCATTACTTTCATTTATATTGTGCTTGTGTAGTTAGAGTAGACTTGCTTTGTTGCTAGAGTAAAGCTTGATCACCTAGTGGTAAAGTAGTGACTTAGCCATTGTGTGTGAATTAGAGACTATAGCAACTAGAATTCTCAATAGGAGGCTTCCGACAAGTAGAGCTAGAGCAAACGCATTTACGCTTTGTTATTTATTAACAAGTTGCTCTAGTGATTTTATAGAAATTTTATTAGGCTATTCAACCCCCCTCCCCCCTCTAGCCATTTAGGACCTTTCACCGGTCGCTGCATGCACGTGCATCACCTGTTGGGGGTAGGGGTGCCGGTGCGCCACCCTTCCCCTTGTAAAAGGCCCAATACTCAACCAGTGTGAGGGCACGCTTGTAAATTTGTAATCTAAGGGGGCGGATGGAAAATATACTCCCTCCACCCCTCTATAAATACACCCCAACGCCAAGGGGAAGGGGGACTCTCTCTCCCACTTTCCCATTCCTGTTTCCCTTCCCTTTCCCGTGGGAAGCCCTCTCCCTCTCCCGCAACCCTTGGTTGCGAAGGTCAAGGGCGCAGGTGCGGCCCCCACAGTTGGCGCCGTCCGTGTGGGGACCGATACAAAAAGCCACATAAAAATACCTCCGTGCAACCTCGGAAGCTCAGTGGAGCTACCTTCGAAGCCTAGCAAACCATGTTGTGCCATGCTCGAGCGTCCACCAGATACCAAAGGTCCGGCCCGCGAAACACCCTCGCACAGCCACCCTGGACGATATCCGGTTCTCCTGTAGCAAGCCCGCAGCGGAGGAGCCGCGAAGGGGCATGAGTGGCCACGCGAGGCTCTCAGCTGCTCATCGGAGGCACAACCCATGCATGTGCATGGCTGCGAAGGGGCATGAGCGGCCGGCCACGTGAGGCTCCTAGCTGCTCATCGGAGGCACAAGCTAGCCATGCATGTGCATGGCTGCCACGAGGGTACAAACGCGCGCTGCGTACCTCCGATTCACACGCAAACGACGAGGAGCCGCCACGCGAGGCTCAGAAATCCACCTTGTGCTTTAAGCCCGGTTTCGCGAAGGTACAGCTCTGACCAATTCTCATCCAGGTGCTTCGAGAGTGCGCTCTCAAAAGCTGCCAGCGGCAAGAAGGCCTGTCTCCATTCCAAGAACAAATACGTATATGCACATGCGTGTACAGCCGAGACAAGTTGCCTTGACTTTCGCTTCTACCAAACATATATATGCGTATACAAACTGGGATAACATATGTATTGTCTAACCGCTCTCTCGAGCATGTACAGTCGATTTGTTTCGTCCTGCATTTTTTCCTGCAGGAAGTTCTGTAGCCCGGAGCACCCTCCGGCCCTTGTCGGGTCCGAGACACCTTCGCCCATTTCCTGCTGGGCCTGCCCACATGGCCACCTCTGCTGTGGCCAGCGTCCGCGGAGGTCAGGAACCTCCGCTGCTAACGACGGCGGAAGTCGAGGATTGGAGTGACCCAGGCGGTGCAGCACCTCTGCAGGCTCCGCCGAGATATCTCACAGGATCCGTCAAAGCTGTGCTCAGCGTGCAACCACACCAGCTCGATACGGCTTGGATGAGACGCCCTCATCATGGCTGAGCGACCCTCGTCCCGACCAGTTTGGCAAAAACCCTCGTCGCACCAAGATGGCCGGGCTCAGCATCCTCCGTCTCCCTGCATAATAACATCACCGTCGCAAGTTGTTTGTAAGTTTGTACAGTGCAGGATATTTCTTCCATCGCCTAGCAGGGCCGAGCGAGTCCCGACTTTCACCTACGCTGCACAAGCCAGCCTTAGCTTACGAGGGTGCAAGTACAACACGCGAGGGTGCTGGTTCTCCAACCCAAGCGAAGGTTGTGTGTACAATGCCGAAATTAAATGTACACTTGCTTCAACTTCATATTTTTGCAGGAAAACGCTTTTCGGCGAAGGGTAATTCCAGGCCGGCGATGGGTCCTTACATTTTTTCCACAAATTTCTTTTCTCCTGGCCCAACACAAAGCCACCTTTTCATAGTAGTCAGGGTACCTCCGCCGTGCGAAACTCTGCGGCTCTGCTAACAAAGTGCATCCAAGTACCTCCGCCGTGAGCAGCAGCCAAGCACCTCCGCTGTGAACAGCAGCCAAGCACCTCCGTCGTGAGCAGCAGCCAAGCACCTCCGCTGTGAACAGCGACCAAGCACCTCCGCCGAGCGAGACTCGGTCAGCACTGCAAGCTGCGCGACCATCGCCGAAACCATCGCCAACTGCCTGAAGCGACTTCACCTTCGTCGACCCGCGGCCTAAGGCAACCCCCGACCCAAGCGAGCCGGCGGCACCACGCGAAGGGGCACGCTCCGCTGCCCCAGCGAAGGCATGTGCGCCCACAAGACAACCGCGACAACCCAACCTCCGCCAAGTGATCAGCGAGGCTACCTTCGCACAGCTCGGCGGAAGAACTACCTCCGCCGCAACATGCATGCCGAGTCTACCGTCAAGGCTTCGAGGGCCATAACCTCCGGAGCAGGTCGGCACAGCAATCTCCCGCTGCGACGTACAGGCAGCTACCTCCTCTCTGCGGCGGGCAGGCAGCAACCCCAGCTCCAATCCGCGCCTCCACCGTCGGCACGGCCAACCACTTCGCATGACTTCCGAGCAACATCGCCAGGGGCCACCCTCGATCAGTACTTGCTAGCCTTGGCTGCCCTCCGCCCGCAGCTACCTTCGACGAGGTGTACGTACTAGCTAAGTACTCCAAGCTTTACTCAGAGTCATTGCTAAACTAGCAAAGCATCATTTTGATTACATGCCTAGCGAGGCTCACTATAACTCTGTGCAGCTCTCAAGATATGCCCGTACGATAATTTTCAATGTTTATGAACATCGGAATATTACATTCTACTAACTCATGCAGATTGCCACCACGGTGAGTATATTTAATCAACCAGAACCCCCCCCCCAAACTACACACCCTTGGTGGAATATCGTTGTGTTTGAATGTGCAGACACCCAGGTTTTTCTAAACCCCCGCAGTGCACAGGGCTTATTTTATACCCTCGCTAGAGGAATGCTAGTGATCGATGAAACTATCTCAAGTCTGTTTATTTATCATGCTATTTATATATATATATACATACATACCAAGAGAGTCGGCTGACATAATATAAGTTATCATATTTATTCACGAACTGACCCTCGCGTGCTTGCGAGGCCAAATAAATTTTTGTGTTGCAGGTTCCGGACCCCTGGTGAGTCCTCGTACATTTTTTTCTCTTCGCATACATGCAATATACCAAAGCTTCAAACTTCACATTCCTACTTGTGCTTTCAAATGATTAGTCCTGTTCTTGGACGAACGCACATATATATCGAAGTACCCATGTTGGCTTCTGGCACCTTTTTTTTTTTGTAAGGCGCACTTTATGCCCAAGCTTACAAGGACTTGCAGGGCAACACCGCGGGGTGGACCACGAAGCTACCTTCATGGTGACCAACCACCCTGGCTACAGACACCCGCCACGGAGCAACCCGGGCGCGTGGAGCCAAAGGTTATCCAGGCCAAGACACCCTCGTCGCAAGTCGGGCGGAGTTACCTTCGTCGCCAATCAGATGAAACGACCTTCGTCGCGTCCAGGATGAGCGACCTTCGTCACGGCACAGCAACCCTCGTCACAGCTGGGCGGAGCTACCCTCGCCGGCTGGGCAGCGGAGCCTTCCTCGCCAAAGCCTCATCTGCTGCACCCTCGGCAAGTACCTCTCGTGCCTCCAGGGAGCTCCTCACCCCACGCGAGGGGACCAATCAACAAGAGAGCTAAGTATCCGGCAACTAGTTCAGCAAAAATTCTTATTATGGCCTACGATGTGCTTGCTTACTTGCTTAACCTTTGGCCTAGCGTTGAATATATATAAATAAATCTGCATAGCTCATGAATTGATTTCATTTATTGACCAGCTCATTGGTCAAACTAGCTCACAATATGATCTGGCAGCAATTTTTTAGCCGATCGCAAAAGTATAAACCACATGGTGCTAACATGCGGGTCACTACCCTTTACAAGGTAAGCTTACCTCCACCACATCCACGAGCAACTACTGCTCTACACCTTCGAATGACAGATGTCAAACAATAAGTAATGCTTTCGTCTAAGTGACCATACCTTCGCTTATCTCCCGCTCTGAGACTTCTTATGGCCCATATGGGAAAACTCTACTTGTGTGCTCAACCTTCGCAATGTGACCGATCTTCATTAAATGCAGTTTGTCAATACCTTCAAGAACACGCTTAATTTTTTAGAGCCTAAAGGAGAATTTCAAGTTTTTAGAAATATTAAAATTATTATATTGCGCTAACATGCAGGTTATCAGCACTGTGAGTACATTCTTACCCTCTCAAACTAACTCATTATTAGAACTTTTATGTATATGGTTCTAGGTTTCTCATCGTTCACAAGGTAACATTCTCTTCAAATATCTCATAACCATCGATCGCACCCACCTTGGTCACCTCCGTAATCACAGCATTCTACACGTCCGCATGAAAACTTAAAATTATCTAGCTGCAAATGGACAATATGTCTCAATATTGCAGGTCCCTACATGGAAAGCTACATTGCAGTTTTAATTGATATTGCAGGAACCAAACCATCCGTTTTGGCTTCAACACTTTCACACTTACTCTTGTGAAAGCACTTGTCATATGAAACCATCCGTTGTGATTACAAAACTTGGTGTTTGCAGGGATCGAATTTGGTCTATCTTGACCCGCATAAATACTTAGTTGTGCCTCAAATATCACATTTTTCATGAGAAGAATGTTTTACTCACCCTCGCACTTATCCCTGTGCTAGCGCTCATCATACATGCATCATACATTCACATTCATCATACCATCGCATCCATGAGCATCATTCATAATTAAGCATCTCAACCCCCATCGCTGCAGCGGTGCGGAGGAAAGTCGGGCACCCTAGCACCTCCGCCGCCAGGGCTCGCAAAGAAGACGCCCCGCCCTCCGAGTATGAGCAGCGCGGGAGGCGCGCAAAAGAAGCCGAGCACCCCCGGCACCTCCGCCCGGGGGCTCGCAAAGAAGACGCCCGCGCCCTCCTAGTATGAGCAGCGCGGAGGCGCAAAGAAGTCGGACGCCCGGCAATTATGACGGGGGCTCGCAAAAAGCAAGCTTATGATTTTTCGATGTTGGAAAATAACTTCTTGTTGCAGGACCACTCGCATGTGCACATATGAAAAACCGAGAGGTTGTGTAAGAAATTATGAGACACTAGGGACTTCACACTTTTACCCCCGAAGGGTCGCAAAGTTTTTTCAATAAGGCAACACCCCAATTAATGCATGCAGGAATATCCCCGGATACAAAGAAACGTCAAGGGCGGACCTTCGCCGAAAGGGGCGGGTGGTGGCACCCAGCCCTCATCGGCAAGCGGGGAGGGCTCAAGGATTGGCCCCGCCGGAGCGAAGTAGTCGACTTCGCCCCGGCTCGGTAAACCTCCGCTAAAAAAATTATTACTTTTTCCAAAGATAAACAAGAAGTCGGGCACCGTAGCACCTCCGACAATGGCTCGTAGAAACTCGCACCTCCGAGCATGCGAAAAAGTTTTTCTTGCTACCTTTGATTTAAACGCGAGCCTCGCTAAAGAGAATAGGGGCATCGCTGCGAAAAAGTTTTTTACTACCTCCGATTTAAACGCGAGCCTCGCTAAAGAGAATAGGGGAGTCGCTACGAAAAAGTTTTTCACTACCTCTCGATTTTAACGCGAGCCTCGGTAAAAAGAGAATAGGGGCATCGCGCGAAAAGTTTTCTTGCTACCTTCGATTCAAACACGAGCCTCGCTAAAGAGAATAGGGGCGTCGCTGCAAAAAAAAAGTTTTCTCACTACCTCCGATTTAAATGCGAGCCTCGCTAAAAAAGTGTGTGGGGCGTCGCTGTGGAAAAACTCTCACCGCCTTCGATATAAATATGAATTCTGTTACAATCAATGCATGCAGGAGTTATCCCCCGAAGAAAGCAATGTCAAGGACACACCTCCGCCCGAAAGGGGCTGGGTGGCGGCACCCAGCCCTCATCGGCAACGAGGAAAGCACAAGGATTGGACCCGCTCGGGGCAAGCGGTCGACTCCCCGGCCAGCCTAATCCTCGGCAAAGGGCCTCGCCTCCGACTACAGGCGACGTCGACATCACCGCCGCGACATCAGCCAAACCTCTCCGCAAGGGCTGCTCCGACTACACGCGGCGTCGACATCACCTCCGCGACATCAGCCAAACCTCCGCAAGGGCCTCGCCTCCGACTACGGCGGCGTCGACATCACGCCCCTGATATCAGCCAAACCTCCGCAAGGGCCTCGCCTCCGACTATGGCGGCGTCGACATCACCTTCGTGACATCAACAAATCTTCGCAAGGGCCTGCGCCTCCGACTTCGGGCGACGTCGACATCACCTTCGCGACATCACTCCAACCTCTACAAGGGCCTCACCTCCGACTACGGCGACTCAACAAACCTTCGGGCGAAAGGCTCCGCCTCGACCCGGCGACACCAACAAAGCTTCGGCAAAGGGCGGCCCGCTCACCTTCAACCTCGACAACCGACCACGCATTTACCTCCAACTCATAAGCACCGGCCAAGAAGGGGCTAGGGGCAGCATTGGAGGCCAATTCTACCTAAAACGTCTTGCCCGCTACTCATGAGTCGGAGCAGGAAAGGCGGGCAACTCGGCGTGTACCCACGCTCGACGAGATCGGCAACTTGAGCTACACCCTCGCCAACATCTTTGGCGAAGGGCTGACCTCCGACCGGCGTCACCAACCACACCTTCGCCAAGAGCATCGTCAAGGGCTCACCTCAACACCAATGCCGACATCTGCACCTTCGCCGACTCACGGCAAGGGGGGCTTGCCTCGACTTCAACTCGGACCTCCAACGTCGACCACCACCTCGTCCACAAGACGGCAAAGGGCTCGCCTTCAACTTCGGTGGCATCAACCTCGTCCTCACTTCGGGCGAACGGCCCCTCGAAGCCCCTCCCACTCATAAGCACCGGCCAAGAAGGGGCTAGGGGCTGCATTGGGGAACCAATGCAACCCGAAGGAAATGTCTTGCCCGCCACTCATGAGTCGGAGTAAGAAAGACGGGCAACTCCGCGTCTACCTACGTCCGACGACATCGGGCTACTTCAACCATCCGATGATGACATCCGCACCTTCGCCTCGACTTCAACAAGGGGCTCACCCCAACCCGGCAAGGGCCTCGCCGGCACCATCGACGACACCCGCACCTCGCCTCTACTTCAGCAAGGGCCCTCGCCGGCACCATCAACGACACCCGCACCCACGCCTCGACTTCGGCAAGGGCCTCACCTTGGCACCGACGACGACAACCCCCTTCGCCGACGATTGGGGGGGCCTCGCCTAGGCACCAACGACGACATCCGCACCTTGGCCGACTTCAGCAAGGGCCTTCGCCCGGCACCATCGATGACAACTCCCCCCTTCACCTCGACTTGGCAAGGGCCTCGCCTCGCACCAACGACGACATCCGCACCTTCGCCTCGGCTTCAGCAAGGGCCTCGCCTCGGCACCAACGATGACAACCCCCTTCGCCTTGACTTCGGCAAGGGCCTGCGCCTCGGCACCAATGACGACATCCGCACCCCTCGCCCGGCTTCATCAAGGGCCTCCCCCGGGCACCAACGGTGACATCCCCACCTCGCCGACTTCAGCAAGGGCCTCCTCCCGGCACCATCGATGATTTCGCACCCTCGGCAAGGACTTCGACATCACCGCTTGCGCCTGAATCGAAGGGACCAACTTCCACGCCCAACGACCAGAACCACCGGGAATAGCGACCTCCGCAGCCACGACCTCCGCAGCCGCGACTACCCGAGCAACGAAGAGCCACCCTTGAACTGACAAAGACCCTCGCAACAACTAAGAAGGGCAGAGGCCAGGCGTGGTACCTCCGCAATCAACGAACACTTCATCATTATACTATATCCTCCGGCCTTCGCCATCCGTGCAAGCTTGTATTCATGGGCCTTTTTTTCCTGTTTTAGCAACTAGGTCTTGTTGTACCCGCCAAACCCTAGTAGCTAAGGGCCTCATTGTTGGGGGTAGGGGTGCCGCGCCCCACCTTCCCTTGTAAAAGGCCCAATACTCAACTAGTGTGAGGGCCCGCTTGTAAATTTGTAATCTAAGGGGGGCGGATGGAAAATATACTCCCTCCACCCCCTCTATAAATACAACCC
>JADLZK010003033.1:0-37433 GCA_015847255.1 Hyparrhenia diplandra | reverse complement strand
GGTATTGTTCTTGAAATTGTTAGTTTAAAATCAGTTTTTGAGTACAACATTGTGGTATCTCCTGTGTGTATGAGTTACATTGTAGCTAACTTCCTGATCAAGAGTGTGAATATCTTGGGGGAGATTGTCCGAGCTTTCTTTGCTCATTTTTACGTCAAGATGTCACCCGGGAATTCCCTCCTTGAGTGTAGTTGGTTCCGTACATGACGGGATAGAAATATTATATCCAGTTTATTGAAACATATGTATACTATGCTTAGACTTACATTATTGATCGGTGGTAAGTTTTTCTCCGTCCCACCACTTCATGAAATTGTACACAAAGAAAGCCTCCCAATTTCTGGAACGGTTAGTTGTTCAAATAAGCAATTTTTATGACATGAGACTTATCATATAACTTATTACAAAAGTGATTACCATTGTTTTATTTTTCTTGAACCTTTGTTACTTGCCCATGTTGGAAATCAACCCAATCCCAAACATTGTTCTTCAAATCAGGATTTACAGCCGAGCCATGGCGAGAAAAGCTTTACGAGATATTGAGAATGAAGCTGTATTGAGAGAGCTTATTAGTACATACATACGCCTGCCATTAATCACCAGCCCCAGGCGTCTGCCATGAAAATGTATTCTTCGTGCTTGCTCTTCCTGTAGGATCCAAAGCCACATTTTTGGTTTGCCAAAATCCTCGTTGTAGATGCGGACACCCCTCTTGATATAAACCAACGTAAAAGGCTGTCCATGCGAGAACCTGCGGCTGCGGAAGGTAGATCCCAACATTGGGAATGGTTTGTCACGTGATTTATTTATGGTCATTCTTGAGAAACTTAATCTCACGGTGTTTTCTCTTGAGGGCTTAAAAGGAAGGAAATATCATCGAGGGTGACAACGGTAGCCTTGGTGTAAAAACTCTCTTCCTACATCTTGCGGCAGCGATCTAGCGCATCAATTGCATTGTCTTTAAATGTCGACCATGAGCGCGTTGCCATTGCACAAGCCATTGTTGATCAAGATTGCGGAGAAGTATTATAGGGCCGGTTGATTTTTAGCTTCAACTCATGTGGGGGAGCCATTTGGAGTTATCGGGTTTAAAGTCTAGGTGATTTTGAGGATCATCAACAATAGTGTCAAAGCTGTTGTAAAAACCTTTTCCTCACAGGGAAACCGCTCAATCAACATAGAATTGAGGCTATCAACATGCTTTCGTTTTTTCTTGGATAAAATAGCCAGCGAGCTCATGTATGTGGTGATGTTTGCATGTTCTTCAAGTGATGGAAAAAAGCGCTTCTGAGTGTATTATTTGCCTCCTCGGTGTCATTATATGGAATCACAATGTCATCGGCGGTCGAACATAATCATCTCCCATGGATTTCTCGGTCCATTTTTGTCCGTGGCGAAGTTTTCAGAAAACCAAAATTCGGGGCCCCGTGCTCTCATGTTACATGTCAACCTAATGCTTCCTTATTTGGGGCCACAAAATGGGATCTTTCCGATAGTATCGGTCACCTCAAAAGCTCTTGCCGTGGAACAAGCTGGTAGGACTGTCGGAAGTCTCCACCAAACACCATGATCTTGCCTCCAAATGGCAAAGTACATTCCATGATCTCCCGTGAGGGTTCCCTATCAAGACACTTGATGCTGCTTGGCTTAGTCATTGCCACTTCATCCCAAATAATCAATGAGGCCCTCATCACTCTCCACTTGGTTTTTGCTTTGTAAACTTGCATGTTTCAATTGTCATCAATTTTAAGTGGGATTCAAACTAAAGTGTCCGGTCGTCCTCTGGCGGCAATATTGATCTTTTTATACGGATATTACTTATTTGCGATGGCTATTAATCGCCGGACCGAACTCTAGCAAGTAGCGCCTTGTACAAACGTCTTGCGGTGCCTCGGGAGGCCATCTACAAAAACTTGGCTTTTCTTTGTAGGACATGCTCAATGATTTGATCAAACCCTTCTCTTTGTTCCTTGTTTAGAGAATGAAAGATGTCTAAGTGTTCTTGTTCTACGGGATACTATGTTCCTCTCTAACCTCCCTTCATTATGTCCAGCGGTTCTTGGGCCCTATGTCGGAGGGTGGTGGCGGAACCATATTTTGTTATATCTTTCCCCAAAGATTCTAGCATATCCGTAATTCTCTTAGCACCATTTTGCTCTACTAACGATGTGTTGGCATTATCTCGCTGAAGTCTTCACCTAGAGCATCCTTGTGCTTGTCCCATAGGCCATGTATGTTAGTGGGCCTCACCGAATCTAAGGATGGTAGCAAACAACCTCCGCCAAAGGAACACGGCATCTGGAATGTGGTGGCCTCGGTCAAGCGATCATCTATTGAGCTATCCATCTCTATAAGCCCTCTTTTCTCGCATGCCTCTCTAAAAGTAGATTGCACCCACACCTGACCCACGGTTTTGGATCATCAAATGATGTAGCACCTCGACATGATTCAATAAAACTCTTAAGTAGTATCTCGCCTTATTGGGATTAGCATAGGCGACCACGTCCCTATACGTCGAGACTTGTTTCCTTGCTTGCCACACTTTCTTCCTTTGGATCAACGGTAGTGTTAAAATTCTACGTACAATATTTTCCCTTCTTTGCAGCGGTCATCTCTGTTTTTCTTGAAATACTCGATCGGTGTGGTTCTATTTGAACACAGTAGATCTCACAACATCCTCCAAAGTTATCATGGTCATTATATCTGACGGTTGCGCATATTAGGTAGATGTAGTTGGGCCCAATACTGGCGGATAAACACGAAACATTAGGGAATCCCAATATCACGGACCTTTGCCAGTGCGGATATGAATCTAGCATTCCTATCTTTGTTGTATCTCGTTGATGACACCATCATTTCCTCATTACTAGATGCATTTACGAGAATGATGCTTGGTCATGGCTTTGTATACATATTTGAATAGATACTTCAACGCTTTAATGCTTTGAAGCATGCTTCAACATTAATGTGGCAGTTTGTATCCTATGTAGGGAGGCGGGGTTATATGGCACAACCCACCTGTATCTTATCTATGCTCTCCTAATCGACCAGGCGTCCATCATCTCTTCTCCTATATTTTGGATATGAATGGTTTCCTTGTATAGTTTCCTCACAAAGCTGCCGAGGGGGTAGTCAAATCGACACTTTCCATCCACCATGCAAGCACATTTTCTATTGAGGACACCACATGGTCCATGCAACATATGGTTGATAACCCGGATCGTGCAACTCACGAGGAATTTGTCCTTTATGCGGTATCTCTCTGAAACCACTCGATCATATGCATTTCCCCGGGGTTGACAATTTACTTGCTGACTTCATGATCGGCAAGAAATGCTCATGTGGTAAGCCTCTTTTTTTGGAATTACGTAACATGGACATATCTTGCAACCTCACCAAAATATTTCTTCTTGATCGAGAGAAGATCTTTAGATCCCTCAACTTTGCCACAATAGACTCTACCGTAACCAAGTCGCCTATCTTGTGGTTCCTATCCGGTTAGAGGTTGCTTGTTATCTCTTCCCGGTATGGATTGCATGTCATGGTGATGAAATGTCGGGCTTTCCAAAGCGGCGCACAATAGCCATAGCGTTAAGGAACCTATATTGCATGTGTCTCGATCACATCGAGGGGAATGTTCTTGGCAGCTTTAAATTCTCTTCCCAACCTTAGAGCCTTGCGTCTCTCGGCATCAATAACATCAACAATCCCTATATACATTTAAGGTTATACAAACATTAGACAAAGGCCATATATAAAGGTTACAAAATTAATGAACATGAAAAGACATGAAATATTATTTTTTTTAAGCGGTTACGGTATAGTTATTGACGCATTAGTTTTACGGTTGTGGATTAGAATACCAATCTAGCGCATGGACTCAATCTTTATGTACATATCGACGCCCATTGCTGAAAAAGAGCGTCCTCCAAATGGTATAATGTTGGTTAACCCTCGTCGACTTGCATTTTGAAGCGTGTAATGCTGCGTAGATGGGTTACATATCTTGTGGGTGTGCTTCATCTGCGGTTGCACCTAGGATCTCCCCTTCTTGGTTGTCATTATCCCCCATCTTCGTTTGATTTTCATTATTATTATCATCTGTAATTTGCAAAAAAGAATAAGATAATGTTATATCATAGTATTTTAGCTGGATTTTTTGCTTTCTACCTTGACCACCATACGTATTTGCCACCAGCCATGTATCGGACATTATTAGATGAGGGGCGGAATTTATGCTGCCGTTCGATAAACATATTTAAATATATTATTATGAATTGTGGCATATTATAATAAGGTAGGAGGTAATACCTTGGTGACCCGGTACCGGTGGCGTTGTCTCATGTAACCAACATTAGTAGGCGCCGGGTGCAAAATGGGGAATGGCTTTGGATCCCGCTAAGCGGCATGAACTTGTTCCATCCGTTTCCCGATGGGTTATACATAGGATAACCTAATGGGTCATAACAACCATGGTATGGTCGGACATGCTGCGGGGACGATCTGTCGCTTCCATATACAACCACACTTGCGAAAAAACTTTTCGGATCGTTCCCTTCCATCCGGATAAGCGGCAACTTGGGATGCCGTTGGAGCATTGTACCTTCTACGTCGGGCGTGATATTTGTATTGAGCTCAATCGGTAGTTATCAAGCGGGAAAGTCGCCGTTTAAGCTAAAAATTTGTACATGCGGGTTATCTTGCAAAATTGCAAGGATAGTCACTTGCATGAGGTTGATATCAAGATCAGGAGAGGAGACCTCCTTTGTCTATGTGACAAAGGACTCATCTTACGTATCATAAAAGTACAAGCGTAGATGGCGAGAGGCTGGCGTCTTCCACACACGGCACCAAATTGTCGAGGCGGTGGTTACAAGCAGCCATGTACTCGAAGTTGAAAAATACCAGTCCCTCTTGGACTTGAATATCTCTCATCGGAGGTGACTCCTAGACTTGCAAAGGCAAAATGGTGATATAACGTATCGCTTTACGAAATATAATCGTCTTCATCCACTTGACTTGTGAACAACTTTTCGGCTCTGCGGGTGGTTCTGGAATATGTATGCGGCGTACTTTGCCTTTTTGACAACAAAACCCGGGTGACTCATCTTTGAAACCTCATTGCACCACAATATGCGGTCGGCACATGGCTCCACTTATAGCGTTTGGGTAGGTTCACGGTAGATGGAATCATATGGATCTACAATTGTATGCGAATAGTTTTCTGTTGCACCGGTTAGACCCGCAGCGGAGCGACTCATAATTATGACTTAGTCCGCGTTGCAACAATCACTTTTAATTTCATATCACCAAAATATATGTATTTAGTCAATATTAAAAAGCATATATTAGGACATATAGTACCTTGTGCGGTTTCACCGAATAATTCCCTCGTCATCGGGCAAGTCTTCATTAGTTCCATGGGGCGCCATCCATGGCATGGTCATCGACAACAATTACATCATGTGGTGGTTCGAATATTTACTTGCGGTCGAAAATCATCTATATTAGGTTGGACATTTACATGGACGTTCGGGACTTGGTAAATGAAGTTACGCAATATATTTATCTCAACTATAAAAACAGAACCCATACATCTCCATCATTTATTTATTTTATTTTATCATTGAGAACTTATATTAATGTCTGACCTGACTGATTGGTAGGCGGCGGCGTTGGAGCTTGATTAAGGGCGTGCGTGTGTATCTAATAATAGGTGGCTTTCAAAGGCATCATTCTGTGCAACAATCAATGTCGTCGGGGCCATCATTTTCCATTATTGTCGATAATCCAGTTCAAGAACCACGGACTTCACATACGAACATGAATTTAGGAGCATGAAATATTAGTCTAGACATATGAATGTATTTGTCACACATTGGCGTGGTTCTTTGGTAGTATGTTTTTCATCAATGACTAGATTGGCAGAGGTGTCGTCTTTGTTACTCTGCGATTCGGCCTTCTTCCGTGCTTTCGATATTGAGCTTGATACTCCACGGTCTCTCCTTCTAATGGCTTCTAATTGCTGTTAACGGTCATGATCGGCCCTCCTCTTCCGTTTGTTGCCCGCATGGAAACACCTATAGACAATGATAGTAGTTTTTATAGTAGAGATTATCGTATAGAATAATAAGTTCATTAATCCACATATTTTATATACATCAAGTTACCTTCGGCCCGCGGATAGTGCACTTGCCTATTATGTTTTGCGTTTACATTGCCATCAAGTGTGTTTTCACTTCATGCAGTAGCTGGTTGTATATTTTCCTTATTCAATATACTTGATGAGCTCGGCCTATCTCAACATGTGTTGTTCACTGCTCGTTGTCGTGGCACACTTTCGATTGTCTTTATAAATGGCTCGACAAATATATATATATGTACAAGTATAAATCATAAATTATACGGATGTACAAGGAGCAAAAGAATTGCTATTGTTTTCGATTCGGCCTTCTTTCTTGCCGGTACTGGCGTTGTATTCCGTTGTTTCCTCCTCGCCTCTTCCCTTTGTTCGCCGGACATTTCAGCCCGGCGATTCCGTCCGCGCCGGGCCTCATCTATATGTTGTGTCTTAATATGCTTGGGAATGAATAAGTCACAACCAATGAGCTGAAAAGACATACCTGCGTGTTGGTGATATCTCCTAGTGCAGAGTTTGTTTCCTCTGGCGTAGACATATTGCAAAAAATCAGCGGCGTTGGTATACTAAGCATCAAGACGAGAAAAGTTTCTGTTAAAACCACAAACCACGACAACCAGGTATATATATCCTCAACATTTATATTACAATACTGCCTTGAGTATATCCTCAACAAATAAAGTTTACATATAGATAGAATATATATAGTGGCTTGAACACATAAATCAAAACAGAAAAACACAAGCAGCGATGAATGGATTATGAGCAGCGAGGACGTGAAGCAGGATTGAAATGCACAAATGATCACCTCCGTTTGGAAAAAGAGATCGATCGATCATTCAGGAGGCACATAGAAACTATCATACCGTAGTTCCTGATGCTGTTCTCTCCGTTTGGAATCACGACGTACGCCCGACGGCAGGAGAAGGACCAAAGGCGCGGGTCGTGGCGCTGCGTCGTCAGGGATGGCCTGGAACTGGATCGTGGCGCGGCTCGATCGGCAAAGAGAACAGAGAGACGCATCACAGCATGCGGCCACACACTGGCCGGCGGCGGCGGCGCCCTGCCTCGCTGCCATGGGTGGTAACGTCGAACGATGGCAAGGAGGAACTGTAGATTTGAAAAAAAAATCAAGCACACATACATACATATACTAACACACAGATGCATGGAGCTGTCGCAGCGCTGACGGAGAACAGGCGGTGTCAGGATCCTCCATTATTTCTTACACGTACAGACCTACGCAGTGAAAATCATATGGCCGAGGCCGCAGCAGGCCGGCCAGCGATGACCTGCAGCAGGACGCGCAGGAGGCAGGAGCAGCAGCCCGTCAAGTACGGCGACGTGCTGCCGATCGCCGCCGGCAGAAGGAATCCACGCACGCGCGGCGGCGGGAGGCGTGATTTTCGCGGATTGGAACCGTGGACTCCGTAGATTGCAACCGTGGACTCCGGGTCGCGTGGGCGTGGGGCGTCGGCGTCGGTTTTTTTTCGGCTGTGGGATTCGCCGGAGAAAAAGAAAGAAAGCGTCGTAGAAGCGTCGTGAGCGGTGGAGGAATCGAACCCGGGTCGTAGAATTTTGGTGCGCCGTGCATGTGCGGGATTGTGGGTTGTAGGGCCTCTGGACAAACTTTAATCCTGCCCTCCGTTCGGTGGATCCGTTGGATGTGGTTAGATTCGGTCAAAAAGGAAAGAAGTGGTGCGCTTCGGTAAGATAGAGATAGCTCGGGCCATACCCCTGGTACCCCCTAATTATAAAAACAACCCTACCCTTTAACTCGATTCAGGAATAGCTAGTACACTGTCACGCAGACCACCGCAAGCCAGCCATGCTCCTAGCAAGCCCCCAAACCCTCGCAAGAACAAAGCCACCAGGCAAAGACCACCCAAAACCCTCGCAGACCACCCCCACAGAGGATACCTCAAAGAAATACGTAAGCCTTGATCACTAGCCATCCTCTACACACCTGTCCGTTGGGCCAATCCTGGTAGCCTCCCAGCATACGAGGGTCTCCGCTTTTGTCACATCAGTAGACACACTTTCGCTCATTCACCCGGTCGAGCAACAGCACTTTGCCCCTCCGAGGGTAAGATCGGCAGCCACATTCACGTGTTCCCCTGCTATTCGGCTACAACACTCTCAAAGTCTAATGCACCACTGACCTGACAAGTAGGTCGGGAGGGAGATACTACAAGAGAAAATCTAAACACTCGATCACCAAAGGAATCAAACTCGTGGCACAGGGGCAAATAAGAGGCAGCCAGTGAAAGAAAAGCATGAGGTGGAAGGCACCGAACCAGCCTACGCAGTTTTTCCTTTTTCCGCTGAACACTCAAGCATACATCAGAGGAGATACCTCTGCCAGCATCAATCCGGTGCTCAGACAAAAGGAACCAACATCAAGAAACCTCGCATCCACAAACGTCCTGGATCCAGGGGCGAATCTAGCCAGATTAGTCACCGGGGTCAGCGCCAAAGTTGTTGTTATATGATGTTTTATTGTGAATTATAACAACAAATGCTTAATATATAGAGAGTTAGCTAAAGGTTACGGGGTCGGGACCCGATGGTATACACTACATCCGCCACTTGGTGGATCCACACCAGACCCTCACTAAGTCGAACACAGACGAAAGAAGCACATCGCTAATCGGGATAAGGGGCAAGAGTCGAGCCTCACTAACCAAAATAAAGCCACGGGCGTCCACCTTACGCTCAGCGAGAGCCAAAACCTCGATGTAAATAAAAAGCCCGATTGAATAAAGCGGCGAGAATAAGCTAAAAGAAAAATGAGGCATCGCTGCAGCTAAGTCTGGCTCTCGGTACCCCTCGTAAAAAACAACACGAGCCTCGCTAAAGAAAATGGGGCATCGCTGTGACTAATTCTAGCTCTCTCCTACCCCCCCACATCAAATGTGAGCCTCGCTAAGAAAAGCGGGCGTCGCTGTGACTAGGTCTGGCCAGCTCTTTCCTCGCAAAAAATACGAGCCTCGCTAAAGAAAATGGGCGATGCGCTACGATAAGTCTGGCCTCGTGCCCCGCAACAAACGAGCCTCGCTAAAGGAAAGCGGGGCATCACTGGAGCTAAGTCTGGCTCTCATTACATCGCAATAAATGTGAGCCTCGCTAAAGAGAATGGGGCATCGCTGCGACTAAGTCTAGCTCTCTTACCTCGCAAAAAAATGCGAGCCTCGGGTAAAAGAAGCGTCACTACGACTAAGTCTACCTCTCGTACCTACGCAAAAAATGTGAGCCTCGCTAAAAGAAAACAGGGGCGCTACAAACTAAGTCTAGCTCTGTGCCTCACAAAAAATGTGAGCCTCGCTAAAAAAAGCGGGCGTCGCTGCGACTAAGTCTAGCTCTCGTTACCTCGCAAAAAAGCGACCTCGCTAAAAAAAACGGGGGCATGGCTGTGACTAAGTCCAGCTCTTGTACCCTACAGGCAGTGAGCCTCGCTAAAGGAAAACGAGGGTGTCGCTGTGACTAAAGTCTAGCTCTTGTACCTCGCTACAAAAGCGCGAGCCTCGCTATAAAAAAACTAAGGCGCAAATAAGAGCCGAGGGAATGAGTGATCCTAGAAACATACAAGCACAATAAGCCTCGAATGGCATACATTCAGCAAGCCTCGAAGGGCATACAACAAGCAAACGCCTTGAAGGCGCATACAACAGGCCTCGAAGGCACAAACGGCGACAACCCCCAGCAAATTAAACACTAAGTCCTAACTCTCCCAAAAACTAAGGGCCATAAGCCTCAGGTAAATCATCAACCAATACCCCGCGACTCTTTCAACAAACTTCTCAACGTCCACCACGAGAACATCAAAGGGGCGCCAGGAACCAAAAGCGGCCTCATCCACGGACGAACACGGCCAGACCCCCCATCCCCTCCCACCGTCCTCGATCAAACCTCGGGGAGGCCCCCAAAGAGCAAAAGATCAAGGGCACCAAAAGTGGGTCACCCCCTCTAACACCCCTTGCGCGATACACTTTCTATGCCCGGTCTCGCTCATTTAACTCAACGGAAGCTTAGCCTTAGGCGCGAAGCCCACCCTGCTTAATCTACCACACCCCCTCAACCTCGCCAGAGCATGCATCTCACGGCAAAATCCTCGAAAAACCTCGTCATTGTCCTTGCGGGGGTTATCGGGAGGAGCGACCAAGCAAGACCCTCATGGGTGGCGTCATAAGTTCGAGACCCCCATGAAAAAACTGGACTTTGGTTTGTTCTTCCTATCATACCTTCTAACCCTTGCCCACCAAAATTGCTTTCCGGATTAACAAAAGGAGAGGCAAACCCTAGCGAGCCCGAGTTTTTCACGCACGCAATAAAAGGCTATCACGATAGTTCATCGCGATGGGCGTCATGTAGCCGTGAGTTTCCTCGCCGCGGGCCACTGCGAGGAACACGACGTGACAAAGTGAGGTTCGATATTTCCTACCCGGCATATCCAACTTAAAGACCCGAGTTCACCTCACACACTCTCCAAGTTACGCAAAAATAACAAGTTTATCATGACCATCATATTTCCGGCCCTCGGCCAAAGCGCCTTGCCATCACACTGCACATCACTGCAGCGCCCGTCGACCACTCTGCCCGATGACCCGCACCGTTGGTCGCTAGTTTTGCTCTCTCTAGCGGCCGGGCTCACTTGTCGCTGATGCCGGGAAGGGGTCTAGGCGGCATTAGCACAGCAGTCGAGCACGGCTCGCGGCTCTTACACTTTCCTCGAGTACCGACCCTGCACTAGAGCCGCTAGCCCACGACGCCACGCAGACACCAAAGGGAGTCAAAAGGCGTACCTTGACACACCGCCTCCTATAGCCTGCAAAACGCAGCGCGCAACAAAGAAGAGGTAAATCAACCCCAACTTGAAAAGGGGAGGCGGGGGTTCAAAGTGAACACCCGAATGAAACAAAACACCTTACCTTCAGCGGTGGACTCTTTAGCCTCCTCCTTTTGGCATGCTCACGGCCGCCCTTGCGCCAATACTGAAGCCAAGAACCGCCCGGCGAAGCCGTCCCACATCATCAGTCGCACTTCGATTTGCTTGACCTCCGCGGTTGGGGGAAAGCGATGCTAGGCCCGACCGGCGTCCTTGATATGTCTACACCCCATCTGCGTAGTGTGCAACCAAGAGCTAGAGGCGCCCGGTCCAAGCCGAAATTTGTAGCGTTGGAAACAAGAGGACACATCGGTGATATCTCCTTCAGCGGCAAGCGCCCAAAGCTGCGAGGTTCAGCCTCGGCAAGACAGCCAAAGGCCACCCCTCCGGACTCTACAATGACCTTGTCGAGGGCGTCCTTCACCTCCATCAAATAGTCAAGCCACCCTGCGGCCTCATTTGGCCAGCTCATCATCGAGTCCCTTGCACATTTCGGCCGCCCCGACGGCTCGGCTGATCCGCTAGCGCTTTCCCCTCCCGTGCAAAGGCGCCCAACTCTTCCACGAGCTCAGCGTAGCGGCTTTGGCGAGCGAGCGTTAACTCTGCTCGCTCCTCATGTGCTTTTCACCTCAAGGGCCTCCAAATTGGTCTTGCGGGCATCGGCCACCTTCTTCGTACGACAAGCTCGCGCTTCAAATCGCTAATATCTTTCTTCGATCCCCCCTCTCCTTCTCGAACTCTCAGCCTCATAGCTGCCCTTGCGGCACGGATAGCCACGCGCGATAACGAGCATCAACTCCGACACCTTCACGAGAGATGTCCTAACGAAGATCACTCAATGGCCGGCAAGACAACATGTATTCCACCTCCAGGCACACAAACCTTGTTAAAAACCCGCACCTGGGGAACCTCCGCTCGCTTCATTGCTTTTCGATGTTGCACTTCGTGAAGGTCCCAAGCTGGTGTACAACTCAACCTCGGGATCCTCGATCCCGTACGCGCTGCGAATGTAAGGCAAAAGTGCGCTGATTGCCGTCACCATAAGCAAGCTTGCGCGGAGCGGCTCGCTACAAATGGATCAATAGTAATCTCCATTCCATCGGCCAAGATGTGGCGGTCGGAATAGGATCGAGGGCTGCCTGCGTGCTCGACAAGCTCCGGCCCGGTGTCACTAGCCGCCAAAAACCAGCTCCTCTCACCGGCCTCGTCAATGCTAACGCCCGCAACCTCCTCGCGGAAGGGAATCAACCTCCCACAAGATCCCCGATCTAACTCATTCCGTCATCTTCTTTTGAGCCTCCCGTCGGCACCCTCGGACTTCGCTACCCTGCGCCAGGAGAAACCCTCGGACTCCACCATAGCGGCATCATGATCCGACTCCTCACCGTTGTACTTCGGCGTCATGCAGCGCCACGCGGGCGAGGCTATCAATCGCCACCGACTCGGACATCGCCCTCCACCACGATCGGGCAGCGGCGGTAGGGGCCCTGCGACTCGCAGCCGGGCGGGGAAGAGCTCTGCCTGATGAGGTTTTTCGTGCCACACCCACGTCCCCTGCCGGCTCTTCGATGACGGCCCTCGGCCCGGTGGTCCCGCACTTCGGCCCCGAGAAACTTGCGCCGTAGCATCCGATTCCATTGGCGGTCTAAATATTCAGACCCCGAGCAGAGTCAAGCACGCGGTTAACACGGCGGCAGCCCCAAAGGGCTTTTCATATTTTCAAGATTTACGGTGGCTCCAGCTTACCCACCGATACCTCGCACCACCCTCCACCTTAGCCATCACCCGCTTCACAAAAATCCTCGCGGGTCTCCTTCTTCTTCAACAATTCTCTCCAAATATTATCCATATCAAGCCACGAGGTCCTTGAGACCGCGGCCCCATACCTCACCGAGTCCACCATGCAGGCCAAGTTTCACTCCCCCACAGCGGCAACACCCTCACCACCACTGAAACTCTTCCACTGGGATTTGCGCGTGCACAAACGCGTGGGCGGGGCGCGTCTATGAGGGTCCTCCACCGGCCGCACGTTGTACCGGCTGGCCATCACACCCCCTTCGCAGATCCACATTACCACCAAAGTGAAACACATCATCGTTTACGGTGCCACGGCGCTGATGATCACTATTATATGCCTAATCCTCTACTCTGAAGTGTGCTTATATGAGATAGGGATAGCAGTTTTGACCATGTGGAGTTTACATGATGATGGACATGGAGCGCATGATGGATGGACATGACGATAGGATAGCATCGAGCTCGCACTTAAGTTGGGAAAGCAAACGAGCGGAGATCAAGGAGGCCAAAGAATTGCCGGCTTGATAGGGTTTCTAAGCTTTTCTGGGTGATCGAGACACTATAGATTGTGTGGATCACATGTTGGACATGCATGGCCCACTATCCCAGAGGAGAATTCAGCGACCTTAATCCGGCGATTAGAAGTGCCTCTAGATTCACACTGACTTTGCATATGCATTTAGAATGGAGAGCACTAACTCGCCATTGGGAAAAACGGTTTACAAATTGCTAACACACGCGTGCTATCGAGACGTACTCTCGGCGTGTTGGCAACTGAGGCAGGTGGCAAAAGCTTGGAACGCGAGCAAAGGCGACAAGAATGACAACTTCGGCGAGACAGCCGGGCGCGGACGCCGGAGGCGCTGTCCGTGACCGGCGCCGGGATGCCGGGGGTTTTCCCAACTCCCGCGTCCGGCGCCGCTGGAGGAGACTCCGGCGCCGCGAGCACGAACGAGGCGGCGCGACGCGTCGCGGCCGGCACGCCTGCGCTGAGCGCCCTCGAGCGTGCGAGGCAGCCCCGGACGCCGCGCCGACACGGGCCGGACGCTGCATCGGGACGCCAACGGCCATGACGGAATTTTTGAAGATTACACGCAGCGGACGCATCCGCTGCGCTAGTACCGCGGGCGCACGTCCCGATCTGCCGCTGCCCCCAATGACTCTATTTCTTTTGGGGGCTTATAAATAGAGGGGTGGCCGGGTCCTTTGGGGATCTCTTTACATACTCTGGATCATTCTTACACACTCTTGAGCTAAGACAGCTCCCTCCACTCATCTCTTGCCTAACTCGCATATTTGGTGAGATTGAGTGAGATTCAAGTGCATTTGCTTGTTGATTGCATCTAGAGGTACTTGTTCTTCGGAGGAGGCTGCGGGATTCTTGTTTCTCTTGGGAATTTGCTTGGTTCCCTAGTGGCTAGGAGTTCGCGGGTGGTGTTGAGCTCGACTCGAGTCTGTTCGAGGCCACACCGAAGTGGACTCTGTGAGGGGTTGAGCCTTTCCCTCGGGAGATTCGGCGAAGGCTACTCTAGTGGATTGCTCGTGGCTGTGGATCCCCTCTCTGTGAGTGATTCGCTCGAGCTCCTCTCCAGGGATTTGGGCACCGGCCATTGAGCTGTGCGAATCATCAAGTGGGTGTATCGCCTACAACGGGGACTAGGGTGTCGCAAGCACGCGGAACCCTGGGTTAAATCATCGTGTCAATTGTTCTTGCTCATTGAGAGATTTCTTATTGACATCGGGTGATTGACTTCCACCTCTCACACTACATCAGCGTATATTGATCATCATCTACTCTTGTATTTACTTTGTTTATCTTGAGTAGTACTAGCTTGCCTCGTTAGTTAGCTCCTAGTGTTAGAATTACTTAGTATTTCTTGATCACCTAGGAGTAGTTTAGTGACATAGCAATTGAGTGTATTTAGAGATACTAGAAATGCTAGAATTGTTAAGTGGCTTGCATAGCTAGATTTGAAGCTTTGCCTTACTTTTGCTACTGCTACGTTTATTTACTAACTCCACCTTTACGTAAGTGTTGTTGTAGAAAATTTTTATAGGCTATTCACCCCCTCTAGCCATTTAGGACCTTTCAAGTGGTATCGAGCCGAGTGCACCATTTTTGAGAGGCTTAACAACCTTACGGTGACAAAATGGCATTGAGTTTGCATATAAACAACACCAAGAAGGCACCTCCTTTCGATGGCACCAATTTTTGCATATTGGAAGTGAAGATGACCTGCACACCTCAAGTCACCAATAGAGAAGTGTGGAAGGTCACCGAGAAGATGTTTGAGGTGGCTAATCAAGAGGCACCAACACGCTGAAGAGAAGAAGCTTCAAAGCCAATGACATTGCCGTGAAAGCTCCTTCCATGAGGCATTCAATGACAAGGTGTTTGAGCAAGGTCAGCTCTCTTGAGATTGCTCATGATATTTGGAAGAAGCTAGAAGAAGCTTATGAGGGCACTCGAGGGAGACAAGCTGCCAAGGCTTACATCAAGCTTTGAGCAATTCAATAGCTTCAAGATGGAAGAAGATGAGAGCGTCCTGAGATGTTCCACACGCATGCAAGTGTTGGTGAATGACCTCAATGCTCTTGGGGAAGAGATCAAGGACAAGACCTTCAACATGAAGTTCTTGGAGATGTCTTTGCCTGAGAGGTTTGGCATGTTGATCACCATCCTCATTAGGACCACCTTTGAAGGACTTGACACCAAAACCAATTGTTGGATGAGGTGATGACCGATGACTCCTATAGAGATGACAAGAAGAAGCTTGAGTTGATCAACAAGGGGCAAAGAAGGACAAGAATGATGATGACAAGAAAGATGAGAAGAAGAGTGTAGCACCTCAAGGCAAGTTCATCATCCAAAAGGGAAAGTCCAAGAAGAAGGAGGAGTGCAGTGATGAAGAGGAAGGGTCCTCTAGTGGTGGAAGTGAAGTGGATGAGCATATGGCCCTTTGTGAGAAAGTTGGGAAAAATTCATGAAGAAGAAGGGCTACATCCAAAGAAGGAAGAAGCACACTTCTAAGAAGAATGATGAAAACATGAAGTGCTTTAGATGCCATGACACCGTCATCTCATTGCTGCAAAGTGTCCTATGATAGTGATGATGAGGATGCTATCACCAAGGCAAGAAAAGAAGAACAAGAAGAAGAAAGTGAGAAGGATGGCACTTCTCACAAGAAAGAAGAAGAAGAATGAATCTCATGTTGCTAGCATGGGATAGTGATGCTTCATCTTCATCAAAGTGATGAAGAAGATGACAAGAAAGAGCAAAGAAGAAGGGTTATGCTTAGTGGCTATACAAGAGAAGATCTCTTTATTTGACACACCCTCTTCATGCTTCATGGCTAAGGCCTCTAAGGTACAATCTATCACTAAGAATGTTTGATGATGCTAGTGATAGTGATAGTGATAGTGATGATGAGGAAGATGAGACATACCTGTGGGGAATTGCATGTCATGCTTGGAGGATTGCACTAACATGTTTAAGGAAAAGTAGAAAAGGAATGCAAGGGCTTGGTTAAGGAGAGAAACACCCTATAGCAAGAACTTGATGAGCTTCGGGCATCTTATGAGCGTCTAATGAAGACCATAAGAAGCTTGAGAAGTCTCACACAAAGCTTGAAAAAGGCTCATTCCTCTCTAATTAAAGAGACGAAAGCATGCATGTGGCTAAGGTTGATACTTGTGATGCTAGCATATCTTGTGATATCATTGTTGAGCCTTTTGCCTACTCCCCATATGTGTTGCCTCCACTAGCACTACTTCTAGCACATCTACTTCTAGTGATGCATCTTGCAATGCCAAGATTTTTAAATGAGAATGCTAACTTTGAAGAAGGAAGTGAAAAGAGCTCAATCACACCTTAGCTAAAGGCTAATGGTGGTGAGGACCGCTTTGCTTATGTGTTTGGGTAGCCAAAAGAGCATCTCTCTACAAAGAGGGATTGCTACAACCCCAAGAAAGGCAAAAAGCTGACTTTGTTACTCACAAGACTTGCTTTTGTGAAGAACAATGGTAGCTATTGCAAAAGCTTGCAAGCAAGTTGGTCATGTAGAGCAAAAAGTGCATGAACAAGAAAAGCTAATGTTTCTTCCATCAAGCTCGTTGATAACTTCTTTATATGCTTGTGAAGGGAAACAAAGGTGTTCATGCTAGGTTCATTGGTGCACCATGGATGGGCTCAAAGAAAGAAGTCATTTGGGTACCAAAGAGCTTGGTGACTAACCTTGAAGGACCCAAGCAAGTTTGGGTACGTAAGAAGAATTGATCTCTTTTTGTAGGTCAATTACCGTGAGCCGGAGAGAGCATTGATACTTGATAGTGGGTGCACTCAACACATGACCGAGGATTCTCATATGTTCAAATCAACTAGCATCAAAAGAAATTGATGAATATGAATCTATCACTTTTCAGCAATGACAAGAAAAGGAAATGTTTTGGGGCTTGGAAAAGATTGCAATTACCAAGAAAAGAGCATATCAAAAAGTGTTGTTAGTTGACAATCTTGATTACAACCTCTTGTCTGGTTTCTCAACTTTTGTGATCTTGGCTACAAATGCATATTCTACTCAGTCAAGAAGTTGAAGTGGTTAGTGTTGATGGAACAAATTTGATCTTCAAAGGCGATTTAGATATGGTGATCTCTATTTAGTTGACTTCAAATCAAGGGAAGCCAAATTGACAACTTGCTTACTCTCAAAGGCTAGTATGGGTTGGTTGTGGCATAGAAGGCTTGGTCATGTTGGAATGAAGCAATTGAACAAGTTAGTGAAGCTATGACTTGCTAGAGGCTCGGAGCTGATGTCACTTTGGAGAAGCGACAAACCTTGTAGCCTCATGTCGTCGGCAAAACAACATGGCAATGCACATCCATCGAAGAGCACAATGAGTACAAGCAAAGCATTTGAGTTATTGCACATGGACTTTGTTTGGGCCAACAACATACACTAGCATTGGTGGCAACAAGTATGGTTTTGTCATTGTGGATGACTACACTAGATATACTTGGGTGTTCTTTCTCTATGACAAGAGTGATGTGTTTGAGCTATTCAAATCCTTTTGTCAAGAGATGCCAAAATGAGTTTGAAACATCCATCAAGAAGATTAGAAGTGACAATGGGAGTGAGTTCAAGAACACAAGAATAGGATGAGTTGTGTGATGATCTTGGAATTGGACATCAATTCTCACCAACTTACACTCCTCAATCCAATGGTGTAGTTGAGAGGAAGAATAGAACCTTGATTGAAATGGCAAGATCCATGCTTAGTGAGTACAATGTTAGCCATTCCTTTTTGGGTCAAGAATCAACACGGCTTTCGCTATTGTAGCAATTGCCTCTATTGCCATGGGAAGCTTGGGAAATATCACCTCTATGAGTTGTTGAATGGAAGGAAGCACCAACATTGGTTACTTTAGAGTCTTTTGGTTGCAAATGCTATATTCTCACAGAAAGGCACAAGATTGGGAAAGTTTGACGAAGAAATGTGTATGAGGGTTTTCCTAGTTGGATATTCAACTACAAGCAAGGCATATAGAGTTTGGAACTTGGGTAGTGGTCAACTCTGAAGAGAGGTTCATGATGTTGAATTTGATGAAACCCAAGGCTCACAATGTGAAGTTGAAAAATCATAATGATGTGAGAGGCACCAATTTGGAAAAATGCAATGAGGAACATGGACATTGGTGACATTAGGCCAAGACAAGTTGATGATGATGATGCTCCAACACTCAACACACATTGTGGAGACTGGTTCTAATGAAGCAAGCACTAGTGGTTCTCATGATGAAGATCAACAAGCTAGTACACCATCTCATCCCAGTCATCAGAGTTTCCAAGTGATGCAACCATCAAACATAGCAAGAGATCATCCACTAGATCAAATTGTTGGTGACATCAATAGTGGAGTGATAACTAGAGGAAGACTAGCTTCTTTTTGTGCACACCATGCCTTTGTGTCTCAAGAAGTAAACCAAAGAATATTGAGAAGGGCATTGGAAAAAGGAAGATTGGATCAATGCTATGCATGAAGAGTTGAACAACTTCAAGAGGAATGAAGTTTGGGAACTAGTGGAGACCACAAGGACTACAATGTGATTGGAACTAAATGGGTCTTCAAGAATAAGCAAGATCAAGATGGAATTGTTGTTAGAAACAAAGCAAGACTTGTAGTTCAAGGGTACACCTGCAAGTCGAGGTCTTGACTTTTGGAGAAAACATATGCTCTGCTGTTGCTAGATTGGAGGCAATTAGGATCTTGCTGAGCATATGCATGTGCTCATGATATCAAGTTATATCATATGGATGTGAAGAGTGCATTCTTGAATGGTTTCATAACTGAGTTGGTCTATGTTGAGCAACCTCCCGGTTTTGAAGATGAAAAAGAAGCCCAACCATGTGTACAAGTTGAGGAAGGCTTTGTATGGATTGAAACAAGCACCTAGAGCATGGTATGAGAGGTTGAGAGATTTTTCTCCTCTAAAAGGGTTCAAGATGGGAAAGGTTGACACCACTCTCTCACCAAGAAGCTTGGAGATGACTTGTTTGTGTTGCAAATCTATGTTGATGACATCATATTTGGCTCAACCAATCAAAAATTTTTGTGAAGAGTTTGCAAAAGATGATGGCCAAGGAGTTTGAAATGTCAATGCTTGAGAACTCACATACTTCCTTGGACTTCAAGTAAAAGCAAATGAAGAGTGGCACATTTGTTAGTCAAGGCAAGTACATCAAGGACATGATCAAGAAGTTTGGCTTGGAAGATGCAAAAACCAATGTCAACACCAATGGGAACCAATGGAGGCCTAGACATCGATGAAAAGTGGCAACATGGTTGATCAAAAAGCAATATCGGCTCTATGATTGGAAGCTTACTCTATGCCACCGCTTCTAGACCGGATATAGCTTTTTAGTGTGGGCATGTGTGCAAGATATCAATCATCTCCTAGAGAGAGTCACCCTCAAGGCAACTAAAAGAATTTTTGAGGTATTTGAAAGGCACACAAAAATGTTGGACTATGGTATCCAAAGGGATCCAAATTTGAGCTTATTGATATTCGGATTCTAACTATGGAGGATGCAAAATCAATAGAATGAGCACAAGTGGCACATGTCAATTCCTTGGAAGATCACTTGTCTCTTGGTCTTCAAAGAAGCAAAATAGTGTTACTCTCTCACACCGAGGGTCGAATACATTAGTGCGGGAAGTTGTTGCACTCAATTGCTTTGGATGAGGTCTACTTTGAGGGACTTTTGATTCAAGTTTGACAAAGTACCATTGTTTTGTGACAATGAAAGTGCAATCAAGATCACACAAAACCCGGTGCAACATCCAAGGACAAAGCACATTGACATAAGACATCACTTCATTAGAGATCATCAACAAAAAGGGTGATATTTGCATCATGGGAATTGGCACCGACGATCAACTAGGCTGACATATTCACCAAGCCACTTGATGAGAAGAGGCTTTTGCATGCTAAAGGGAGAATTGAACATACTTGATTTCTCCAACATGAGTTGATGCACCCCCACATATATGACATGCCTCTCCTTCGCCAAAAAGCAAGGTAAAAATTGTTTGACATGGCATTCATACTATGCTAAGGACTTGTTTAGTGCATCTAGCCATAATTCATTTTATAGGCTCATTCATGGAAAAATCAAATTTTTCAATGTATGTGTGGCACCACTATTGCTTTCTATGATTATATGATCTAGTGGTGGCATATGACATGTTTGTGGGCTTGCAATCCTAGTGTTGAATCTAGAAAAATGAGCTCATGTTGTGTAATTTAACATGGTCAAGATAACCCTTGTTTTCATGAGGGTGTGAAAAGCTTGTCCTTGGTTCAAACCTAATTACATAATAAGACAAGTGTTCTAGATTGAACCACTTTTTATGGCCATCATTGATTGACTTGATTTCTCTCTATTTACACCTTTTTGGTGATTGTTGACAAAGGAGGAGAAATAAGTCACAAAGATGAATGGAAAGGGGGTCAATTTTTTTCAAATTGATCACACAAATAGGGGGAGCAAGCTCATAGACTATTTGTGGCATAGACTATTTGTGGCATTTGTGGATGTGCATGATCATGATGAAATGTTGCATTGCAATTTAAAAAAATTCAATATACATGTTTGATTGGTGTATGCTAGAAATATAGACTTTCGAATGGTGAAATGATTTACTAGCATGCATAGGATGTATCTAGACATTAGCTCACATATTATGCCTATAATGTTGATCTCATGGGGTATGTTGAGTTTTTGATGAATGTCTAGCTACAAGAGTGCTAAGGATGGTATTTATCGACACCTGATTGGTATCACGCTTCAAAGGTCCATTCTAAAATACCTTAGCACCTCTTTTGGTAATATTGTTCTCCCCAAATTTTTATCCATACATATGTGCTAAAAAATTGAACCAAAACACAAGGGAAGCACATATGTAGGGGAGGCACTATTACTAAAACCGAACCTTGAAATGTTTTGTCCAACTTTTGTTTCATGACCAAAAATGCTTTTGGACAAGCAATTCAAGTTCAAAATGAATTTATTTCATATACTTTTAGAAGGTTGTCACCACTACCAAAAAGGGGAGATTGAAATCTCATGTTTGGTTTTTGGCAATTGATGACACCCTATTATGCTAATCCTCTACTCTAAGTGTGCTTATGAGATAGGATAGCATGGATGATGTGGAGCTGACATGATGATGGACATGGACGATGATGATGGACATGATGGATCATCGAAGCTCACTTGTTGGAAAGACAAAGACCGAGATCAAGGACAAGGTATAACTTGATAGGGTTTTTCTTTCGGGTGATCAAGACACTATAGAGAGTGTGATCACATGTTGGATAGATAGCCTGACTATCAAGAGGGGAATTCAACCCGGGCTAATCCGCATTAGAAGTGCCTCTAGATTCACATTGATCGAGAGCACTAACTTTCGCCTTTGGAAAAACGGTTTACAAATTGCTAACACACGCAGCTATCGAGACGCATTTCTCGACGTGTTGGCAACTTGAGGCAAGTGGCTAAAACTTGGAACGGAGCAAAGGCTACAAAGAACGCACAACTTCGGGAGCAAAGATAGGGCGCCGGACGCTAGAGGGCGCTGAACGTCTGACTCGCGACCGAACGCCGTGGTTTCCAACTCCCGCGGTCCGGCGCGACGCCGAGGAGCTCCCGCGCAGCTGCGGCATGAGGCGAGGCGAAATGGACGCCACGCTAGGCCGGACGCCAGCCCGCTGAGCCCCCGCCGACGGGTCGGGCCACGGACGCCGGGCGCCGGACGCGCTGGCCGGACGCTGCCACCGGATGCGCCTCGACGCCAATGTCCACGACGGAATTTTTGAAGATACACGCACGCGACGCCGTCCGGCAAGCAGCATCGGTGCCGCCCCGGGCTGCCTCCGATCAGCCGCTTTCCCCCAACGCACTCTATTTCTTTGGGGGCTTATAAATAGAGGGGTGGCTGGTCCTTGGGATCTCTCTTACATACTTGATCATTCTGTCAGCACTCTTGAGCTAAGACCCTCCACTCATCTCTCTTTGCCTAACCCTCGCGATCTTTTTGGTGAGATTGAGGTGAGATTCAAGTGCATTTAGCTCAAGTTGATTGCATCTAGAGGCACTTGTTCTTCTGGAGGAGCTGCGGGATTCTTGTTTCTCTTGGGACTTGTGTTGGTTCCCTAGCTGCTAGCGCTCGCGTGGTGGTGTTGAGCTCGACGAGTTTGCTTCGAGGCCACAATTCCAAGTGGGATTGCTCGTGGGCCTGTGGATCCCTCTCTGTGGAGTGCGATTCGCCTCTTGTGCCTCCTCGAGCTCCGCTGATTTGGCACGCCATTGAGCCGCATGTAATCATCAAGTGCGTATCGGCCACAACGGGACTGGTGGTGCCGATACAAAGCACGCGGAACTCCGTGGGTTAAATCATCGCGGCCAATTGTTTCTTTGCTCGCTAGAGAGATTTCTTTATCGTACTATCGCAGTGATTGACTTCACCTCTTACACTACATCGCAGCAGTATTGATCATCATCTACCTTTCTATGTACATTACTTTGTTTATCTTGGAGTAGTACTAGCTTGCCTCGTTAGCTAGCTCCCAGTGTTAGAATTACTTTTAGCATTTTCTGATCACCTAGGAGTAGTTTCTTAGTGGACATAGCAATTGGAGTGTATTTGAGATACTAGAATTGCTAGAATTGTTAAGTGGCTTGCATAGCTAGTTGAAGCTTTTTGCCTTACTCGCTACTGCCTTATTTACTAACCACCTTCATAAGTGTTGTTGTAGAAAATTTTTATAGGCTATTCAAACCTCTAGCCATTTAGACCTTTTTAGTGGCAGCTTCCTACACGAACTCGCAAAGATCCCTCCAACCCGATAGTAAAACTAGTGATCGAGCCGGGGCTTCCCAATCGACTTGTTCCTCCCGGGCTTGTGACGCGCGCTCTTTCCCGAAGACGGGTGAAACAACGGTGTGCACACCCATGTCAGGGCTAGCATCAGAACCCCGCCGACGCCACCGACCGGCCGAGGTTGAGGATGAAGGCGTGTGAGTGCGATGAAACCCTTGACGTCCGGCCCAACCCCTTTTCGCAGTGGCAGCCCGTGACATACACCGCCTATCTGTGAAAACAAGATGGTTTCACTGATGAAATCGAGTCCTTGAATTTCTTCTCGTAATCCCTCGACAACAAAAACTCAACACGCTAGAAATCGGAGCCCCGCAGTGAAGAAAAATATTCCACCTAAAACCACAACCTCGGCTATCCCCTGACCGCTCACTCTCACTCCGAAGCCAACCACCGGCTGCATCGAACAGTTAACCAACCACTAAGCTGAAAGTGAAACTCTGAAAACTCCCCTAGACCCCGGCCCTCTAGGACCCCCACTACCTTCTCCTAACAGCCTCAGCTTTGGTCTTAATGCACACCATATCATACATAAAAGCCCAACAACCCAAGAACAACAACCCTTGTAACAAACATGAAGAAATGCTCACAAAACTCTCGCAACCAAAGACGAATCAATCAACAACCCTCGCCACGATTATAAGAGCAACAGTGGCAAAGCAGCAAGGGAAGCACACCCTCACCGTCCACCTACCACCACTATTTATAGGCGCCATCACAAAGCGGCGCACGCCTCGACCTGCAAATACCGCTGACCGACAACGCTTCCGCAAATCCGCTAGCCTCATCGCACAAATCGAACCACAATATCACCTCGCAAGAAACGCAGACAGACTCATAAAGGCCCACGAAAGCAGACAAAGGCCATCGGGTGAAGGTCCGCGAGAAATTCGCGCCTCCTATCCTCCCCTTCAATAAAATTCATCGCTCGCACCCATCACGCCGCCAACCCCTCGAGGGCCGCCGCTGAGGAACCTCGCCGACTCTCGACCGCACTCGCCGCCCGCACTCATCGCGGACTCAAACACAAAGCCTCCTCTCCCTACGCCTATGCGAATCAAAGTCGATGATCCGCGAGGCTACCCCTCGCACACGAAACGCCGAGGGCCCGCCGAGTAGCGACCGCGACACGCCACGACTGAGAGTGCTAACTAACCCGCTCATGCTTCGCCTTCTTTGTTTTTCTAGGTCTCCTTCGCGCAGGGCATGTTCAAGACGCCTCCCCCGCCATGGTCTCGCCTCGAACTCACGCTAGTAGCGCCGGGCAGACTTACCACCCCTCAAATTTCAACTACGGCGGGAAGGGAAACCCCAAAGACTCCTTGAGTAGTTAGGTTCAAGATGTGTTTGTGCCTCGCATTGCCCCTAGAGGGGCCCGCTTTGTCATCTGAAAGGTCAAAGATGTAGCCCTACTGCTAGCGCTCCCTTGGTATTCCTATAAATACCGGGACTAAGACTCCATTACACAAGGGGAGAACACCGAAATTAATATTATTTACTCGCTTTTCATTCTGGCCATGTATCACGCCTCGCACCGACGCCCTAACCTCACGTGAAGTCCTTTATCCTCGCGATACCGTGGAAAACCCTCGCCTCCCACTCATCCATCGATCGAGGGTCGAGGAGTGCGTGTGTCCCCCACAGTCCCTAGCATGGCCCACAACAACCCATACATAAAACAAGGAAAAACAAGAAAAATAGTAAAAATTAATTCAAAAAGAAATAAGAAATATAAGAAAGAGAAAAAGATATAGAAAATAAAAATACGTAATAAAAACCACATTAAAAATAAAAAGGAAAAATAAAAATAAAAATAAAATACAAGAAATGAAAAAGAGTGAAACACATGTAGAATTTTTCTCTGTTACTACGCAAATAGCGGAAACACATCAACATCATGAAAAAGAAATAAAGAAAAATGAATTGGAGTAGAATAAGAAATACAGAGACATAGAAAAAGATGAAGAATGAAAGGAAAAATAAAAACCAAGAAAAACAAGGGAAAAGGAAAAAGAAATATAAGAAAGGAGAATCGAACCTTACCAGCAGCAGCGAGCGCTTCACCATCCCGTGGCCCACACTCGATCGCACCAACTCGCGGGCCGTCGCTGCACTCGCTCTTTCTGGTCGGCTGGCCCACTAACCCAACACACGATGATTCCCGGGTGAAAACATGGGCCTAAATTAACGCAAAAGTTTGATGCGCTACCGGTCGCGCCAAAGCGCCTGGCGCGCGACCCCTCGTACGCAAAGGCCTGCAGGTCCCTGTATGCGTCAGCGCAAAATATAAAAAGAAAAACTTTTATGGGCCGGTGGCCGCCTCCTCGCTTGTTGCTCTGGACCTGGCGAACGGATCAAAGGCCACAAGGTAATCTTCGCTGGTCAACGGAGATAGGCAGTGTCTTTTGGCAACCACGCCGTAGACGCCGCTTTTCATTAAATCGACAGTTGATTACAAACATGAGCCGCGGTAACAAGAGTTACCGTGACCCAAACAACACAGCTACAACCCCAACACCTTCCCGTGTTGATGGAGCTTCAAAGCCAAAGGTCCCTAGCTAGCTCATGCAATTCATCGGTACTATTTGGTCAGCAAGACATCGATTTGCTTTTTCTTTTGAAAACTCAGAAAGAGATTTGCTGCTGAGGTAAATAAATTTTAGAATGAAAAGCAGGTCCAACACTTACACACACACAACTCATAGAAAAAGGAGGATAAAAGGAGGGACGCAGAAACAAGACATCGGGCTATGATGAATTGCATGCGCTGCGGTTCCCGACAGACCGCGCCTCATCATGCGCCGGTCTTCCCGAGTCCCACCTTCCCGCGTGTGCTCTGCCTCCATTGCTAACAGTCATGTGCAGGAGCAACAGCCATGAGCGCGCAGCGCAAGGTGCTGGGCGAAATGCCAGAGCTGAGGTTGCTGGATACCGGGACTGCACAGATCCCTCGTTTTCTTCTAACAGGTAAGGACGTTTCAACTACACACTCATTTGTCTTGAGAATGTAATGTATGTGATTAGATTGGTTTAGTGGGACTGGATAAACTTCATCTGAAAGAAGTGAAATTCATTCAGCAATTCTTTATATATTTGCGCAAGGCAACATGCTGATTGTCCTGAGTTATGACACTTCAAACATGTGCACCAAGATTGTCAATGTATCAAGATAGCCATTATAGCACATGAGTGTAATACTAACACAAGTTCAAACATAAGTTATCGCGATATTATTTTTATGTTATTTTTATGTCTATTTGATTATTTTACATAGTATATGTGAGATGCTCTGAAATATTTATGTGATGTATTTTTATTTTCATCTATTACGTGGCCTTTTCCTTTGTATTTTTATATTTTCTTATGTTTTGTCTTCTATCTGTTACATGGGTATGATTTGTAACCGACCTTCGCTGCATTATGGTCCGAAAAGAACAATGGAAGTGGGACAAGCCTCTAGAGATCCATTTTGCATAGACGAAGATGACAAGCCAATCATTCTCCAGTTCAAAGAATTGAAGTTTCCTCGATGCATACGTCAGCCAACATTAGGCGTGGTGTGGACTTGCAGCATAAGAGGATTCTGGCCTAAAAAGTCACTGCACTACCACATCTTTTGATTGAAAGCATTGCTTCCTGTCGTGTTCCGTGGGTTTCTACCAGATAATGTGTGGCGCTCTTGGCTGAGCTAGTTACTTCCTATCGGCAATTGTGTGCCAAAGAACTTAGTAAAAGATGTTGTTTGTTCTTTGAGAAGACAATGTTGCAATTCTTCTTGCAAATTGGAGAAGATATTCCCTCCTAGATTCTTCAATGTTATGCAACATCTGATCATCCATCTGCCTTATGAGGCACGATTGGAGGGCTGCGTTCTGGCCCGTTGGAGTTATCCATATGATGAGAGTAAATCTGAAAATATCTACATATCAATTAATGCTCATTAGTATTTGTAATCTCATTCCTCTTATTTCATTAGGTTTATCCACAAAATTAAGAAGAAAGTAAGAAATAAGGCACGTGTTGAGGCTTTTCCATTGCTGAGGCATTTCTAGTTGAAGAGGCTACAAATTTTCTTACCTCAATATTTCAAATCCACTCGCGACCTTTCCATTAGAAACAAGATGCCACGATAAGGATGATGGTTCATCTATATTTGAAAGTACATGTGACCTTGAAATTTTTAAAATGCCCGGGTCGATGCATCAGCCCAGGGCATCCGTAGCTCCTCCTCAAATGAGGGAGTACAAGGTTGCTTTCTTGTACTTACTAACAAACATACCTGAGATGAATGATTTCTTCAGTGTAAGTAAGTTATACAAATTACTTTGAGTAGTGTTTTTCCCAAATAACCCGAACCTTTCATGTGAGTTGAGTTCTGTTTATACATGTAGACAATTTGATAAAGAGGAGTGGGAAGAGCCGATCTGATCCCACTGAACAGCAACTCGTGATTTAAGGTGTCAAATGGTTGGAAAATGCACGTGCCAAACAATTTGGGCCAAAATCGATTGGTTCAAACATAAAAGTAATACTCTTTCCTCATTTGTCAATATGCTGCACTGAATAATATCTTAAAAGAACTTTAACTTAAGTTTGTTCTTTGTTTCAGAGCATGAAATCAGTTAGCATCACAATGTTCTATCCCCAGTTATCTTATGGCGCTCCACTCGAAGTTGCCTCCTATGATTGTTATGATGCCAATGGATATAGATTCCATCTCAGCAGAAATATGAGAGGGGAAGATGACTCTGGGTTAACAAACCATCAATACCGGTGTATGTGTTACTTCATATGATGGATGACGACAATGCCCATGAGTATTATGCGTAAGCATGTAGAAGATATCGTGAAAAATTGAATGGGAAGGCATTAAGAAACTAGGAATTTGCTTTTATTTCCGCTGTTCGCCGGGTTTGACCCAACACCTAATGGATTGAGGCATGCACGAAAGATTTAGGCTTAGTTGAGATCAAGCATGGATTAAGCTCGAAAATGATCCATTTGTGATGGCTAGTCAAGCTACTTCAAGTTTATTATCTTACCTTATGCATGTAAGGATAGATCTCATCTCCATGGTGGGTTGTCCACCGTTGCTCCTCATGGATGTGTCTCTCTCAATGGTGCAAATGATGAGTCCATGAGTTCGCAACATGTAATGGCATGATGTCTATCAAGAGGATGGATTGATGGTACCTTTTGTTATTGATTTGGGGGAAGCATTGGATTCTCTCGGTATCTTTTGGGCTCGGATGAGATTATAATAGAGAAAGCTACGGTTGAGGATGAGGAATATGATGAAGAAGCTATTGGACGAAGAGGGTCACACTACGAGAGGAAGAGGAAGAAGATGAATCGGACGAAGAGGCGTATTATGAAGATGATCATTGAATTTGTGGTCATGAATTTGTAGTGCTGTACGTAATGCTATGGTTTTTATGTATTATGCAACTGTTTTTCTGTTTTATAATCTGAACTTGGTGTTATGTAATCTGAACTTGGTGATATTAAATTCTGAATTTGGTGTTATGTAGCTGCAGCTTAGTGTTAAATCTGAACTTTTTATTATTAAATACATTTGTTCAGTTCTATTTACCTGATGTTTACTATTGAATACAGTATTCTAACTCATTGTTCCTATGCAGATGGGCTCGTGAAATCTGTCATGCACGTAAAAGTCATCTTCCTAGGGAGGGATGGCTCCAAAACGGGTGGTTCTCAAGACCAGCCTCCCAAAACGGGTGGTTCTCAAGGAAATTCACTACTGATGGAACCTCACTAAACGGGGACTAGACCTACTGCCCCTCCAGAAGGAGAGCCTCAAAAAATGAGGAAGGAAGCCGAGGGAAAAAGAACTGAAATTAAAACCACTTACACGAACTGTCCGGTGGTTCTTAAATTCAAGTGGTGACTCGTGAGTAACTAATCAACTAATTCATAGTGTTAGCTTCCATTTTTAGATTTATGCCTGTTGATGTTTGTTAAGTGCTAAAAGAATAAGAAGGATTCCAAGTAAAGCACAATAACTCCATTGTAGCTTTTAAAGAGTATTCTAGAGTATAAAATGATCCACGAGGAAGCTATAGTTAAAAAATTCTAATAACTCACAATCATGTATCTACTAACTTAGCAAACCAACTAGACTAAAGTGAAAGGGTAAATAATAAATGAAAATATAAATAATACTATGAACAATAAAAGCATAAAAAGAAAAAACTAAAAGAATTTATGATAAAAGAGTAGTTTAGCTAATCAAGAGGACAACGGAGAGATCTAGGTTCCTATAAATACTTCTATTACTTTGGTTCTAAGATAACTCCAAGTATGGATAGATATATAGCAATCATACAAAAAACACTTTGAGCAAATAAATTTGCCTTTCCAACTCTTGGAGAGAAAAAGACGGAAGGGTTAGTTGGGGAAGGCCGCCAAAAGCTCTGCTATGAACATCCCAATCCTAACGTGGTGGATTACAAAAGGCCCAGCAGAGCTGCTGTCACCCCTAGGGCTACCACAACTATCCCAGGAGGGTTGAGCAACCCTCGTGTAACCTATAGCTCCACACCAAGTCTAAACTATGGAATTACTACTCTAGCTACCCTAACTGGAGCACTCAATAATACTTAAAAGATCCCATTACAAATGTATAAAAAAACTATACTAAACATATATAAATGAAAAGTATAAAAAAATAAATAGAGAAGATAAATATATTAAAGCAAAAAGTCTCTCCCTAACTCTCAATTAGATCTAATCTACTACATTGAAAAAGTCTAGTCCTAGATCTCTACATTGAAGAGAGAGAGTTCCTCACATTGGGACCCCTCTCTAATCAATGAGATGAGATTACATAATGAATTACATAATGAATTAGGGTTTCCGGGGGATGGTCCGCCTCTACTTATATAGCCCGATAGGATGAATCTCGAGGCGTTGGATCAAACCCGACTTGATTGGACGGCCTAGATTGAATCTCAAGGTCGGTTGTGAGAAGGTTCCGAGGCTGGACACGTGGCGCCTCGAGACGGCCGGCACCGGGCTCGGCCTCATGGCCGGGCGGCCGTGATTTGTGCCGGTGAGCCCCATCTTGTTACGTGGCGTCTTCTTTTTATCCTTTAGGTCCCTAGAATTTATATTAATGTTCGTGGATTCGTATCTTTTGATTACGGACTCCAAATAGTGGCAAATGATATATACGCCCCGATGCGTCTACCGGCGAGCTCTTACGCCAATAGTGCACTCCCTAATCCCTCAATTGCAAGGATACTTTCTACAAAACAAGTGAAAGCACCAAAACTGCATTAGGCAGATTAGAATCAACCCTGACTAGTGTTTGTGTTCCTTTTTTTATATCATTTCATCATTAGTTGATGGTTATATTTGGAGTATAAGGGCCAAGATCAACAGTACCTCTTCAACTAATGTTTGTCACATATATGTATAGGCAATTTGGTTATGGAAACTAAACGGCCTTAAAAGCGCCCTTACAAATACCTTTCACATGCAGCTTGGTGTTCTCTCAAGGAAGGAGGCCTGAGAAAGCTTCAGGTGGAAGAGGGATGGTTTTACTAATAATGAGGCTTGACTCTAGGCCCAGCATGATTATTTTTCTTGGTGATGTGGGTAAAGATAACATGACACATGGGGAACGTGTGCTCTATGAATTTTTGGGTAAGAGACATTGTAGATAGAACTTGAATACGTTAGCCGGTCTTCACAATTCATGTTTCTTTGTCATAGAAATGTAGAAAATTTTAATGTGGTTTTCCTTGTGCACATGTAAGCGGTTTGTTCCAAATTTGAAAGAAGATCAAGAAAGGCGGATGCGTGTTCTTAGAAAACTATTGAAAGAAAGGGTGAGGACATTATGTATCAAGCCCATGTGCATTGTGTAAAGGCATACTCTGAGACAAAGGGGTGAAAGTTTGGATGACACACTAGCCCTTACTGATAGAAATTTTGGAATATGAGGAATACAAGTTAGGCAGAATTTGAATTTGGTTCAATGATCTTTGTGTGGCCCATTCTATGTGCCTATTGGTGCTCGAGAGGAGTATATGACAAAGCGGAAGAGATAGGACAACAAATAATAAAACTAGTTCGATGATATTGCTCAAAACCATGGAGGTCTAGAAACTTCTGCAGAGACAACAAGGATTACGGTATGTCACATAAATTATCACTCTTACTTTGTTTGCATAAAGCGTCATGATTCTAGGCTGACATCTATTATCATAGTCTTGACAATCAACATTCAACTATTTGTATTTGCGGGACTTGAGTTTGGACCACATAGGGAACCCCTATCAATGCATTTGTTGTGATGAAATCGGCATGAGAAATATAGATAGCGATGGTAATTGTGGCCCAATCAAGCTGACAAAAACACAAGCAGGCGCATGAATATGTACATCTAAGTGGCAATAAACAAATACATTAATCTATTAGTTCCTACAAAATTTCAGTTATTGTAATCCAACCATGATGATAACTGAAATAGAACATGATTACTTGGAGGTGTTTGTAGGATGACTGACTATACTTGAGGGGTTAAGAGGGCTGGAGGGCTACGGGACTAGAAGAACATGAAGAGGATAGGGAGCATGAAGAATATGAGGATATGGAAGAGGTGGAACAAGGGCAAGGGCGAACATGAGAGCAAGAGTTGAATGCAAAGGTGTTGTATGGCGTGTCGGGTAGTATATGATCACCATGGGCGCTTTGCGGATATGGCGCTATTAAGGTACGCGATGTCAGCGGTTGCCAAAGGGAACAATGTGAGTCAATCAAATCGGTCTCAATGCAAATGTTGGCTCGGCAAAATCAGAACTCTGTAGAAAATGAAAGGCTAAAACAAAGTATGATAGTGCGGCCTTAACAAAGGCAAAAGTGCTATAGCTCGGCTTTAAAGGTATGTATGTGTATTATTAGTATTTTTTTTTTTTCTTTCTGAGGCAAGATTTCATTTTCAAAATCTAAAAAATTTTTAATATGTTCACTATAGGCACTTTTATCGGCCGTTGGACTAGGGATACATGAAATTCGAGGCATCCTTTTAGTTTTGCATCAGCAGCAGCAAAGACAAGGAATTGTGAGTACAACTAGTGCAACTTCCCTCATTTTCCTTATATTTGGCAACTATATGACTATAATGGCGGTCTTTCTCTAGTTTTAGCTAGGTGGCAGATTAGCTTCCCCATTTTTTTCTTATATTTGGGCAACTATATGACTATGATTTTGATGTGGTATTTAGAATGGCAACATGCAGTCCACCGAGTGAGGAAGTGGACTCATCTTGATTCTTGCATAGCTACTGGACTTAAATTGAATTAATTGAGTAATAATGGCAAGGTAGATATTTGCATTTGGGCACTTCCCATGGACTTGGACTCAGTTGAAAATAGTTAGAACTCTTCTATTTTTAGTAAACTGAAATCTAGTTGTAATTCTTGTGCCCACCTTTTTATGTGAGATGAACTGAAAATAGAGATAAACAAAACATGGACCAATCTGGAATGTCTTTACACCTACTAGGTACAGTTAGCATTTGGAAGATTACTACTACCACCACCATGTATCAATCTAACTATTATTTTTTTCTTTCATATATATAGGCCACTGATTCTTCTCATGTTGGCTCGGAATCGACGAATGATGACATTGCAGTGGATGGCCACGATTAAGGCAACCTCCCACTACAAGAATTCTGCTAATCCGTGATGGAAAATTTCTATCACGGATCACTAAAAATCCGTCAGCAAACAAGATCTGTGATGGTTTTAGAAATCATCACGGATTGAGCGTCATGGATTGACCTGCGTGACGGTCTATCTAAATCCATCACAGATTGGCAGAATTGGTGGCCGATTTTAAAGCGATCACCGAGAGCCCGAGCGGTTAGTCCAGCCCGAGCCCATTTCCTGTGCGACGGAAAATTGCAGTCCGCGGATGAATTGCCACATAATCATGGATGATGACGTGGATGGTTACATGGATGATGGCGTGGATGGTGATGGCACCTAGCCCATATATTGAGAGCCCAACATCAACATGGGCCACTTTTTAGCCTGTTTGCAGCCCATTGTCAATCTATTTTTAAGCCATTTACAATCTACTTTCAGCCCATTCACATTCTGCCTTTAAAATACATTGTTTCAGCCTATTTTACAATTTTTTTCTGCCTATAATTATAGCAGCACATATGACATGCAATCCATTATTATTAATAAATTTATTACATCCAGCAACGTATACATTGTATTATCACAGCCTGTACAGAACTCCACTTAAATCAATTGTCAAATACAGAATGAGCATATGCCATCGCATTTCAATAATAACAAAATGTTATTTTATTAACAAGTAATATTCCTATATATAAAAACTTCACACAAGCGCGATTCCAGCTACATTTTAAGCTGGCTCCAGCACATGCTTATACAGCATAATAATCAAACTTCATTGGTTTTCTGAAATTAGACGAAACAAAGGTCGAATTCATGTATATCCCGGCACCTCCCACATAAAGCGATCAAATATTCTGATTGGACAAGTGAACAAATAGTAGTACTTTGATTACTTATTTTTTAGTACGCACTCAGTCCAAAAACATGTAGGTATGGTGTGTATTCCAAGAATCAAATGTATGCACCAATCAGTAGAAAATAAAAGCTGATAACGTTAGTGTAGTTAGTGCTTCCTACGAACAATGCTGTAGTACACGGCCTTACTAACACCGCCAAAAGACAGAAAAATTGTGCCTATGAAACTTCTCGAAGACACATTTTGCCTTCTCCATCTAGCTCGAAAAATAACTGGCTGTTAGTTTGGTCATGTGATGCTACTGAACTCAGTTCTCATCCAAAGTTGAAGTTCATCTAATATTTCATCACCCCAAAGGGAAAGTTCTGTCAGTGAGAGATTTTCCTTCACTCAACTAGTACTTGCTATGAATAACACAATTGGGATGAATTCCCTGTAGCCTCATCAAATCAGGAGAACGTGCAAATTTGAATACATGAAAAAGAAAGGGAAAAATGGACCTCAAATTAGCACAGCCATGCAACTAGTATCTCCCGTGTCTACTTCCCTATGACTGGATAAACATCGAAGGCAAGAAATCAAACGCAACGCAACGGCCTGGAGGCTGGAGCAGGCAATTGTGCAGAGCTAGTCAAGCAATCTGTGGAACACTTCGAAGGCAGCCAGACTGAATGATCCCATGAAAAAAACACTCACCATGCATCGCTTTGTGGCCGACGACACCAAATCGCATGCGTCCACCTGCAGTTGTGATGTGCGCAGATCTACCATGCTCGAGCCAGCGCCAACGGTCGGAGCTACTCCAGGTCCTGCCGCAGACATAGTAGATCTGCCAAGCCACCTCGGTCTGCCAAGTTGAACACGACAGAGAGAATCAGCATGGTGAGCAAAGCCAAAGGGGATCTGGGAGAAGAGACCAAAAACGAGTACTCAACCCGTAGCAAACGCCCTTACCCCTCGCGGCAACGCAGTCCGCCCCTCGTGTGACGGTCCATACCAGCGACGGCAGGCGCGGCCACTACCCTCACCGGCCATGGCCCCTCCCCACCGGCCACGGTGGCGGACCCCATCTGCAGCAGCACGTGGAGGACACCGGCGGCGCATCCGGGGTATGGGGGAGGCACGACTTGGCCTGCGTCGATGGCCCCGATGCCCCAGCGGCAATGCGGTCCATCCTAGTGTGACCGCGCAGAGGAGGCAAGAGAGACGATGGTTGCTGGGGTGGGTGTAGGGTGGCCGACGGCGGCTGCTGCAGAGAAGGCAGTGAGTTGAAAAGGCAGGTTAAGGTTGGCTAGGGTTTGCGTTGGTTTTATAGCATGCCAATGGAATATCAGCCGTCCGTGTATTGATCCGATGGCCAGGGACAACATATACTTGATTGGGCTGAATGCGAGTACCATTTTTCAGGCCCAACAAACGTAATTCCTTTTTCTTTTTATTTCTTTTCTTTCTCATGAGAAAAATACGTCTTCATCTAAAAATGCAACTTATAATAGTTGTGGTTTTATATAATCTCTATGTGTCCTAACATACTTTAAAAAGGACGATCTTTTAAATTGCCTCAGGACGATCTTTTTAAAGTGCTATGTTATGGGGAACTTTTTGTATTTATATTTTTCTTCATGGAACGTGAGATAACATATGGTGAATTACACATCGAAAAACACAAGAATTATATAGCGACCTCACAGCTAAATATTTGTCACCTAGGGCATAAGAGACCTTGTGGCAAAGTTTGACACCGCTTTCGTGTCTTTTTGGGGATGGTTGCAGCTCAACGTATAATTACTCAAGAATTGCCAAGCGAAAGAATTAAAATAATCGCGAGAAAATTACCAAACAATTTCAGAAAAATCTCAAAACCTCGACGGTTCCTTCCACACGAGCCACGTAGAAGCTCTTTAGAAAAAGTTTGAGGGCGATAGCACACCCAGAAAGCGCACACGGGCCACGCAACCTTTAGAAACCTAAGTGTATGGACGAGTTCGATGAAAGGTTCCATATACCATTTTGAAGCACCGTCGCTCGCCCTTATGTCCAAAATTGCCTCATTTTGTGCTCATTTACACCCAAAAATATGGCCCCATGCAAGATCCTATGTTTTTAGTCTTTTTGAATTATCAGTATTTTTCTCCGTGCCACGTCATGAGCCAAATATATGGTGAATTACACTTTGAAAACACAATATGCACTCGCCTCACAAGTTTTGCCTCCTAGGGCACAAGAGACCTTGCGACAAAGTTTGGCACCGTTTTAGGTCTTTTTCTGGGTAATCAGTAGTTCAACGATATAATGTCCGGGAGAAGTCAGCTGTAATTAAAAATAATCGTGAGAAAATTACCAAACAATTTTCGAGAAAAATATACGAGCTTTTCATTTTATGGCGCCCACATCTTAAACCCGTGATATTCAAAATGCCATTAGTTTGATCCCTCAATGTACTAAACCGACAATTGGGCTAGTCGAAAAAGTTTAAGGCCGATAGCACACTACCGCAGCGCACGCAGGGCCGCATACAACCACGAGAAACCTAAGTGTATGGATAGGGTCGCTGAAAGGTTCCATATACCATTGTGAAGCACGCATGTTCTCCCTATGTCTAAATTGCCTCAAATGTGCTCATTTACACCCAAAATATGGCTCCACATGCCAAGATCCTCAGGTTGTTTTAGTCATTTTTAGAATTCATCTGTATTTTTCTCCGTCGCCACTTTATGTACCTATATCTTTTGTCTTTAGAAACATATAAGATTTTAGGCACCTTTTCGAATCTAATAATGAGAATAAACGTGATTGGTAGGCCATATATTTTTATTAAAATATAATGTATAATAATGGACATATTATTCTATGATAACTCAAATCAGCCCACGGCCAAACAGCAAGCCAATTCAGGCTCTGGCCTCGCTACAAAGGCCGGCACAGAAAAGGCCCGTAGGCCAGGCTTCCCTCCCGGCCAGCCAATTCTCAAGGTGTTTTAGTAGACTAGTGGCAGGGTTTGTTGTTGTTGTGCTCGCTGGGCTGAGTCTAAGCCCTAGTAGCTTTTTGTTTTTCACTTTTTAAACATTTGCAAAGCTCATCCTTCACGGCTTCAACGTGCATTGGCTGGGGAAGCCAGGAGACATGAGTTGGACTTAATTTTTCTATTAATAGTTTGGTTTCAATTTATCTATCTTAAAAAGATGACTTATTTTTCTTGCATACATTTTATTTTTAGGATCCCTTTATTTATATAGTAGCTTCCAATAATAGATGACGCCAATAATAGATAATAATAACCATATTTAAGTGTACATTTATCGAATCCCACTATGTTGTAAAATTTTTCCCATGCGCATAATAACTTTTTAGTTTCCTATATTATGCATCATATACATGTAACAAATTAGTAAAATACATGTAACAAATTAGCAAAAATATTTTGTGGGTTTGATTCTTCTTGCCGCCACATTTTATTTTCTTTGCACTTTTAAAATATTATAGCGGGCCTCATTGTTTTGGGTTAACTAGAGTATGATGGATTTAAAATCATACATTGCCAGACAAGTGTCACAAAATCGCTCACACTGAAGCCGCTATGAATATCCACTCGGGCTCACGCGGATCTCGAAAACAAAATATCATCACAGCATTATA